>JAHXMQ010010625.1:1882732-1894798 GCA_020466415.1 Ammodramus savannarum pratensis | reverse complement strand
GGGTCTTAAGCTCTCCAGAACAGCCAGAGGAATTTCCTGGGTTCTCACAAGGAAGATGCAGAGAGGTGAGTGTTCACCACATCTTCTTATGCAGACATTTTTTTTTCTGAGGCAATTATCACATTGCTTCCCATCAAACATCAATTTGCATGTTGTGCTGTAATATCAGGCCTGCAGGCCTGGTCCCCACTGTGCATTTTAATCAGAGTTCTTTGCATGTGCTGCCTTCCATGTCTTCTTGTAAAAGAAATGCAGAATAACAGTTGTGGCTATGCAAAATATATAAGCAAAGGGGGGAAAGCTCATGTGACAGAGCTTCCCTTATCAGGTGAGCAGCACTGGCAGCCACATCCTCTGGGACCTGTGAGATCAGGGATGGCGACGGGCACTGAGCAGAGGAGATAAGGCAAGGAATGATTCTCCATTGCCTCACACTGTTTCACTGCCTGCTATCTACACAATCACAGCCCCTCACTCTGTGTCAGCTGAGTGTTTGGCACTCAGCCCAACAATACCCAGCCAGATTATCAGCAACACAACAAAATGTTCCAAATTCAGAGCTCCCAATCGGCCCCGCTCGACCCTGCTGGGAGCTGAGAGCCAGGGCTGGCTCTGTGACTGTGACTGAACCCCAAAGGGACCTCCTGAGCAAAGGGACAACTGGAACTGGGATGGATGGGTGGATGGATGGATGGATGGATGGATGGGTGGATGGATGATGGATGGATGATGGATGGACGGATGAGGAATGGATGGATGGATGGATGGATGGATGGATGGATGGATGGATGGATAAGGGATGGATGGATGGATGGATGGATGATGGATGGATGGGTGGATGGATGGGGGATGGATGGATTGATGGATGATGGATGGATGGATGGATGGATGGATGGATGGATAAGGGATGGATGGGTGGATAATGGATGGATGGATGGATGGATGGGTGGATGGATGAAGGATGGATGGATGAAGGACGGATGGATGGATGAGGGATGGATGGATGGATGGATGGATGGATGGATGGATGGATGGATATTGGTGAGTGGCTGAACCTCCAATATCTGCCCAGGAACCTACAGAAACTGCCCTAGAGAGAATCTGAGGACATAAAACCTGAATCAAATACACTGTGCTATAACTTCATGGGGAAAAAATTGATCTCCTATACCACTGTATTCTGTATATAATAGATGAATTTGTGCCAGGACCCAGGCTGCCAGGGCTCAGGGAGGGCTTGGACACTGCTCTCAGGCACAGGGTGAGATTCTTGGGGGTGCCCTGTGCAGGGACAGCACTTGGACTCAATCCCTGTGGGTGGGCCCTTCCAGCTCAGGAAACTCTTGATTCAATGTTCAGGTCATATGCACACATTTCTCCACCTCCACATTTGAAGACAATTCACTTTATTACGTCTCAGGAAATAAACTTGCTCCTTTCATAAGGCAGTACTCTGCTGAGGGGGTTGTGCCCATTCAGAAATTCTCCTTTACAACCTCAGGCACAGTTTTTTGCTGATGCAAATCCCACGTCAGAGGCACGGAGCAGCAGCTCTGCAGCCTCACCGTGGGCGCAGGGAAACGCTCCAGCTGTACAAAGCACAGCTCAGGGCACGGCTCATCAGGCACGGGAGAGGCACTGTGGGTTTTAAGTGCCAAGCTGACGAAACCTGAGCGAGGTGTTAAACGTTCAAACAGCAAAACACATTTTAGCTCTTGATTTCCGTCAGATTCACTCTGGGAAGCGCGTCAGAGGTGTGTCCCAGTTCCTGGGAGCAGACGGGTGGGAAGGAGGACGGGGAAGCACGGCTCCAATGCAGGTGAGGGCTGGAATGCCATCGGTGACGGCAGCAGAAATCCCTGGGATGCATCGATGGGAAGGGGGATGGGAACTGCTGGAATCAGCTCCTTGGGATGCTGCTGTGCTGCTGTACAGCCACAGGGGCTGTGAGGATCACAGAGCTGCTGTGTGCAATGCAAGCAGCACAGGAACATGGGTCACCTTCATCGAGCTCCAGAGCGAACTCCTCGCAGGGATGAAGGAGACAGTTCACAACGCCCAAAGAGTCGTGAGAGAAAATTACTCTCAGGCTTTGCAACAGTTTCAGAAAGGTGAAAATGAATTTGTGCCCCACCGCAGCCCTGTGCTGTAAGCTGACACCTTTAACAATGTGCTTTTACTCCTGGTGTTGTCACAGCTGAGGCCCCTCCGCCTCTCCCTGGTGTGATGTCTGTGCTCAGGTCCATGTAGGAGACCATTTGCCACCTCAGCAAATGAGGCAGCTCTGCTGGGATTGCTGGCAGGGGAGGGAGCCTTGTGCTTTTACAGGTGCTGTAAATGTGATGCTGGCCCTGGCCAGGAGTGAGAAGAGCATCCCTGCCTTGTTTCCCGTGACAGATTTCACTTTGTGGGCAGTGAGCCTCCTCCCAGCCCCAGCACATCCCCTGTGTGCTCCTCATGCAGTGCTTGGGGTCTGACCAAACCAGCCCTCAGCCCCAGGGTGGGGCTGTCCTGGGACACGAGGAGTGGAAAAGGCTGAACTTCCATTGATGAATGGAGTGCAAGGCACACAAGCAGAAAAATCTCTTCTGTTGTTACAGGGGTGTTTATTCTGGCTCACATCAGGGCATTCCTGCAGAGCTTCCATCCCTGGCAGTGCCCAAGGCCAGGCTGGACAGGGCTTGGAGCAAATATAGTGGAATAGTGGAAGGTGTCCCTGCCCATGGCAGAGATGGTTTTCAGGTTCCTTCACACCCAAACCACTCTGTGATTCTATGAAAACAACATTTTCTGCACTAAGACTTGTATCCTGACAAGGTTCTGTATGTGTCTGCTGGCAAAATGGCTTTGGTACTACCTGAAAACCAAAGGAAACAACCCCAGAGTGACAAGAAACCTGGTGAAAAAATAGAGAGAGAGATACAGAGTTTGATCATAAAATAAAACTTTAATTCTTATAAAGCCCTAAATGAGACACAGGAAGAGCAAATATTTGTTCTGCTGCTGACCTTCTCAGGCAAATAGCACACCAGGCCCTGTGGGGCTGCAGGCATTGTGCTGCTGGGGAAGTGAGAAATCACCAAAAGCCAGAGTGGGCTGTACAGAACCAGCTGATTGCTCAGGGGAGTCGAATTCCAGAGCAGTGAGAAGCCCTTACCTGGATGAATGTGTCCAAATAACAGATATATTTTTGCCATTACTTTTTGCTGCTGGAGAGAGAGGAATTAATTTCCAGTGTATGTCTGGAGTTGAAATTCAAACAAATTTTCAGCATATGTATAATTTTCTGCATGTAATTGGTCTCGCCATCTCAGATAGAAGATGGTTTTTAGTATTTTGAAACAAAAAATGATCTTCTTAAAATTTTTGGTAGAGTTTTCCATTCCATCACACTAAGAAGGTGATTTTGGTGATGTCTGTGTCTTCAAAGGGACAGTGCTGCTGTCACAACAGGGAAATGTGCTCATGGCACACTCACAGAACCACAGAGTGGTTTGGGCTGGGATGGACCTTGGGGACCATCTCATTCCACCCCTTGCCATGGCAGGGACTGCTTCCACCAGACCAGGCTGATCAAAGCCCAGCCCAACCTGGCCTTGGACACTTCCAGGGATAGGATATCCAACCATCCACTTGTTTTCAGCTCCAAAAAGTTATTTTTTTGCTCCATCCTTGGGGGCTGACACCAGCCAGCAAAGCAGTGCTGGCTCTGCTCTCTGCCCAGCCTGGAGGTTAGGGCAGGTTTAAGATATAAAGGAAAAGACTACCCAGGAGATGAGCTACAAAATTAACCCTTGGCTGATGGGTTAACAGAGAGTGGGGTGGGTGTGCTGCTCCTGCCTTCAAGTCTCTTCCTCACAGCCTCCTCCTCCTCCCGAGGAGGAGAACACCCCTTCCCCTTCCCGTGTCTCTACTGGGGCAGCTGATCACCTCGGTAATGATGCCGTTTGTGGCTAATCCTCCCGGATTAAAAATGAACTGTAGCTGCTGCAGCTCCCACCTTTGCCGCATAGCAACGAGAGCAGAAAGTCAATTAATTACCTTCTCGCTGGAATCCAGGGGCCCTCTCGTCCTCGGCTCAGCCGAGTGTGTAATGGAAAAGAGATGGAGGCAGGCTGCAGCTGGCCAGCCGGGAATTGCATGACAAAGTGAAGGATGAGCTCTGGCAAAAAGAGGAGAGAAAGGGTGCTGGGGGAAACCCTCATCCTATAGGTTCATTAAAAAGAAGTAAGATGCTACTGATTACACAATTATTGACTTATTTCCCTGTTTTCAGCCCTGATGATGGCTCTGCAGACACACTATGTTGTTGCAGAGCACCACCTGAGCTCCTGGAGACATGGGATTATCTGCTTTGACCCCATCCCTGCTTCAGAACTGGGCTTTCAAGGAGTTTATTTGGGTAATAGTCCTTTTTGGCTGCTGTTTTTTTTGGGGATTGGTCCCTTTAGGGCTGTTGTAGCCCCTCACATTGCCCCAGAGAGTTTCCAGCAGCTGTTCAGAGCTGGTTTTGAATGTGACTCTTCCTGGTGGCTTTCTGTGGTGGAGGTTAATGGGAAAATCATTCTAAAGATTGAATTTCCCTGGAAAGATTGGACTGATGGGCACAAACAAAGTGAGAAGCCATGGGTGGGGATCTGAACAGACACTGGGTTTGGCTCGGCAGGAGGACTTGCTGCTTTTAGCAGCTTCTCTGGAGACAGGGGCTTGTAAGGTCACCCTCAGCCCTCCCAGACAGGACTCCGTGACCGCTGCTCTGTTCTGAGGGAAACTGGGAAAGTGAAAGAAGATAAGGACTGTTTGAATGTCCCTTTATCAGATCTGACAGCTTCAGAGCCCTCGGTAATTGTCTGTTAATGAGAGCCAATAATTGTTACCTCTGGTCCCTCTGGTTCAGCCGTGTCACCCAGGTCACCTGCAGGGGCTGGCAGAGGGGACAGCAGGATTGAGACCTCCTGGGGAAGGAGAGAAGGGACAGGGGAAGGGAGGAGCATGAACTGGGGTGTGCAGGAGGCTCCAGCATGTGGTGGGTGAGCCATGGGGTGAGGAGGGGTCTCTGTGCAGGGCTGTGCTCAGTGACAGCCAGCCAGGCGACACAGGGAATGTCAGGGGGAAATTTGACAGAGAGAATGTCAGGGAGCAATGGATGAAAAGCTACAAATGTGGTTAAAATATTGGTTATTTTACTTGTTGAAGATCTGTGGGTCCCCACACAAAGCTGGAGAGGTGCCAGGAAGGAACCCTGGTGTGCAGAAAGGATCAAACCTAGAGAAACCAAGGAATGTGAGACCCTGCAGTTTAACTTTCCCTCTGGGCATTTCTGTCCCATTGTCAGCTGGGATGTGAGCTGAACCAGGCTCCAGTGATTAATCTGCAGTGACAGAGCTACAGCGACTGAATGGGGACAAGGAAGTTCAATCTCTGCCTTCCTGCACAAGTTGGAAATTTGGAATCCCAGGCTGCCCTTTCCCCATCAGAGGTTTGTGCCACATATAGAAGTTTTTGGCAAAACCAAGTGTCCAGCTTTAACAGGCAAGGAAGGATGTGGCAGGAAGGATGCCAGCTCCTCCTGGAAACACTGAGAGCCTGCTGTGCCCAGCCTGGTGAGCTCAATGACATTTGCAAGCCTTAGGAAACAAATCTTGAGGATCTTCTACCTGATGGAGCCCCCAAATGTTGATTGGTGGCATTATTATGGTGACATTTGCAAGCCTTAGGAAACAAATCTTGAGGATCTTCTACCTGATGCAACCACCAAATTATATTGTTGGCACTGCCCTCTCCTTTCCCAGCCTTGCAGTCTCCTCTCACTCCACTTCCTAAAGTGGAGAAGAAGTAACTTTAAATCTCATCATTAATCTACCTCATCTGCAGTTTACATGTGTGCAGGGGGAGGTAATCACAGAGCTGCCTTCCCTGCTGTTCTCTTCCTGAGGTTTTATACTCTCCAAATTTCTTTTTGTCATAAATCAAATTAACTAAATTGCTTAAGAAGTACTGTTCTATTAAAAGCAAATAGAGTTGTGATGCCAAAGGTTTATTATGAGAATGATGTTTTTAATAGTAATATTTTGGGATTACAGGCTGCTAAGTTCAGAGTTTCAGAGTTTCAAAGTTTAAAGGCTGCTGAACACTTCCCTGTGAAATAAATATTCTGGTATGCATTTACAGAGGCCTACAACGTGGTACACATGGGTGAAAAGGTATAAATGTGGGTAAAATATTGGTTGTTTTACTTGCTGAAGATCCTTGGATCCCCACACAAAGCTGTAGAGTCTTGGTGGTCCTGAGTGGGTTTGGGAAGATCCTGGGGCACAAAGAGTGAGCCCAGCTAGGTCATTCATGGGCTTTTTCATGGGATGCAGTGATGCACTTCATCAACAGCTTGTCCCCTTTCTTAGGAGCTGTCCCAGGAGGAAAGCGGTGTGAGGAAACAACAAACCAGCACAGCAAGGCTGCCCAGAGCTTCCTTCTGCTGGAAAAGCAGCAGCAGGGGGGGGCAAAGCCCTTCATAAAAACCACCAAATCCTGAAAATCATCAATGATGCCTTAATTGACCTCCCAGCACCATCAAATATCTCAACATGATGGAACCTTGGGTGTCACCCGCAGGGTGTCCCAGAGGGATGCCCCACACTGGGCTGGGCTCAGTGCAGGGTGGTGCTGGTGCCATCAACATCTCTGAGCCCTGGGCAAAGCACCCTGAGCTCTGCCCTCAGCTCTCTGCAAGGATGGAGGCACTGGGTAGCAATGCTGCTGTAGTGCGCAGAAAGAGCTTATTTGCAAATATTTTTTAATCTCATTTTCCTTCCTCGCTTAATTTAAGCTAAATTCATGGAAAGGCACAGAATCTGTCCTTGCCCATGAAGCAGAGACCCTCTGGCAGAGCAGAATCTGGGTTAGATCCACCCTGCCTGCACCTTGCCTGGTCCTGGGCCCATTTCTGCCTCTTGTGGAGCAGAGAATCCCACCAGGGAGTGATCAAAACCCCCATGGGAAGTTTGCTGCAGTGGTAACTGGTGAAATTTCTATTTTGTTGAAATATTTGCTGTGTGTCAGTGTGAGCTGCACTGTGCTGCCGTGTCACCAAAAATACATCCTCTGCTGCAGCTGTGGTTTCCAGCTCATGGTCTCTTCTCTCTTTATTGTCTCCTGGCAAGGGATAATTTCAATCCTGCCTTAGTATCTGTTCTCTTTCTGTACATTATCCAGATGAAAGAAGAAAGATTTCTCTGCAAAGCTCTGGTTTTCTCCCTGTGAGGTTGATGCTGAGACCCCCAGGGCTGGCTGGACTCCTCTGGTGCCTCTGGACAAGAAACTCACTGCTGGCTTGCTCATGAGGACAATAAATATTATCCCAATAAATATTGTCCTGTCCCAGCTTTGCTAATCTGAAGTGTTGACAGGAAAGCTTTTCAGGTCAGAGTATTTGAGAAACTGTAGAAATGCTGTATTTAGGCTGTAATTACTGAGTGCTGTCCCTATGACTGGCTCTGCAGCCAGCACTGCCTGCAGTGTGGGGTACCCAGGGTTATGATGGGCACCCCTGCAGATAAAGGCACTGTGATGAGCTGACCTCTCTGAGCCATGTAGGAAACAGGCAGGTTCTCCATGGCTTGTGTTGGGCACAGGTAACTGCATTTCCCTGTTAGTGCAGGGCCAGCAGGGCTGGTTCCTGTGCCAAGTGCCCCTGTGGGCACAGACAGCCAGGCACTCACACCCTCCCTGTGCTGCAGTGAGTTTCCCCAGCACTGAAATGCTCACACTGGCACTGTGGCATTGAAAGGAGTGATGTGTATGGAGCCTTCCTGCAAAAATAAGTCTTTTGCTTTTCCTCTTCCTTTTTTTTTTTTTTTTGTTTTTTTTTGCGGATTTGTTGTTGTTATTGGTTTTGGTTTTTATGTTGTTTTTGGGGTTTTTTTTGTTTCTTTGCTAGAAGCAGGACTCTGCAGTGCAAGCTGATTGCAGCACCCAGTCCCTGCCCACCAGCAGCAGTGTCCCCTCAGCTGGCAGTGGCCATGCAGGGCATGCAGGGCACACAGGCACAGCAGCAGGTGAGGGTTTGTGTCTCCTCCTCTCCAGCAGCACGGGAGGTGTTGCTGTGGGCTGAGCTGCCCTCTGGATCAAGCTGTGATGTCCCTCACTTTCCCTTTGGCTTTCCTTAGGACACAGCAGCAGCTCCACGTGGTGCTTTTCTGGGCTCAGGTTTTGACTGTATCCTTTACACTGAGTTTATTTTTGGTCTGTAGGAAAACAAACCAACCAGATTAATGGATGATATCTGTACACAGAGGCTGCACATCCAAATCCTGCTGCTGGGAACAGCACCTTCCATGTGTGATGCTCCACAAATTGGTGTGGGAGTCATGTTCAGAGACCCAGCTGCAATTTTGCCCTGGCTTAGGTGAACCTGGTTTCTGTCACTCCAAAACATTGAGAGAGGTCCTGTTAAAGGAAGATACACAAACCTGTGCCTGCTGCCTTGCCTTGTTATCTTGGCTGAGCTGTCAGGAATACCTCAAAGCAGGATTTGGGATTCCCCAAATTGCTCCTCTTGGCTTTTAGACAGAGCTGGAAGATGTTTGTAGGAGGACTGTGTGTTGCTGACCTGCTTTTATCAGAAATGGCCACAAAAAGGAGAAGGCACATGGACAGATGGGGGATGGAGCAGGCTGAGGCTGAGCCCTCCTGACAAGAAACACCCCAAGGCAAGCTGGCTGCTGGCTGGGCCTCTGTGGCCCTTCCCACAGCACACTCAGATTAAACACAATTAAGAAAAAACAGCATTAAAAGAATAAGAAAAAATATAGATTATATAAAAAGTCTCCAGCACTGGGGCATCATCTGACCACAAGGAGAATTTTCAGAACAGACCAGTTGCTGTTACAGCCTCCACAACTGCAGCAGAAGAGATTTTTATTTGAAAGCTGATATTTAAAAGCTTGGTATCTATGAAGTGTGCACCTTCCTTTCCTAGTCCATTGTCATTTCCTGTGAAATACAAGTGTGTACATATATGAATATTTAATTTGACAGTGATGAAGCTTTATATATTAAGTCAATGAAAATGCTGTTAGGCTCGTGGGAACAATACTACAGAGCAGTGAGTTGGGAATTTGGTACCCAGTGACTACCACTTAATTTTGATGTGAAGCATAAAGACAAACAATGGGTAAATTTAATTCCAACCTATGGAAAATGTTTTTGGGAACATGTTGAGCTCAAATTGCAAATTAATTTTTAGTTTATAGGTGATGATGGTTTATCAAGGCTCTTCCCTCTGGGAAATGGAAATCACAGCAATTCATGTACAAATTTTATCCCAAATTACAGATCAGAAGTTATTTATTTTGGAAATAGTGAGGTTAAAGCAAAAAAAAAATTTATTTTCTTTTACATATGGTAAAATTTTCTTATTGTAATACACGTTGATCTATAATTATTATATTCCCAATCCTTAATATGTGTGGTCTTTTTATTTTATGAGTCTGTAATTTAAGCAGCCATTTTGTGTATTTAGTAAAAAAAATGAAATAAAAAGGGGACATCACTGCCGGCTTTCTCCTGGAGACTCTGCCTTTGGATTTCACTCTGTTGTGGTTATTTTCCTGCAGAGTCTCTGCCAGCGTGGCTGCTGCTTTGTCTCGAACACCAGAATGTGGATCAGAGCACAAACCCAGCAGCAGCTTGTGTGATTCTACATCCAGAGTTTTCACTTCGTGCTTTTTGCTGCTGCTGAGCTCTAAACACACTCGAGAGGGAGAACCCAAGGCTTGGGACATTGAGGGCTTGGGACATTCAGGGCTTGGGACATTCAGGGCTTGGGACATCCCAGCAGCCCCTCTCCTCTCCCCTCCCCTCCAAACCCTCTCACCGTGCAGCACGTCCGGACTCCGACGCCTTTTCCTTCCCTACCGAAATTCCCAGAGCTATTAACTGGGTCATGGGAGCTGGTCCCAATCCAGCAGTTTATCTAATTGCCTTTTTATAGAATATCCTGCAACTCTTCATTATGCTGTCAGAGCGGCCCGGCGCGGTGGCGGCGGGGGGATGATGAGGAGGCAGGGCTGGGATGAAGGGCGCTGCTGTGCAGCCTCTCCTGTGCATTGCTGGGGCTGCAGGGCTGCCCTCGGCCCGGCCATAAACACGGGAGATGCTTTTGGCAGCGGCTGTGGGAAGGTGGAACGGCTTCCATGTCCTGGGATCACCTCTCCAGCTGTTCATGTACCTGTGCAGAGGGGTGGCTGCTCCAGGCATACCTGGGCTGGCCTGTGAGGGTTCTGTTCTTCGGGCAGATGTGACCATGGAATTTTCTTGTCTGTTTGGGCAGAAGGTGCCCCTCAGCTGGCAGCTGTGCTGGAGGTGCCCTGCAGCAGTTTAGAAGGCTATGGGGAAAGATCTTGGCTTAGACCAGGAGTCTGAGCAGGAATCAGGGGGTTGCACACCTGCAATTGGGCACCCACTCTTTTCCTGAGTGTTCCAGGGGAGGATGAAGCTGAACATTCAAGATTTGCACATCCTCTTTTTCATATGGCTACAATTTGCAGTCTAGTGTGTTTATAGCAGCCCACAGCCCCCTAAAGCCCATGAAAATAAAATCCTTTGCATTTGGGAGCCTGACTGAGGAGCGAACTTGGAGCGATGTCCATCCTGCTCCCAAATATCGGCACCTCCGTGCAGTTGGCATTGCTCTGTGCTGCCCTGCAGCCCGGAGAGAGGCAGGTGCTGAGGGATTCAGAAAGACAACACACCCAGGATTGGCCTTTAAATGATTTTGAGCACAAATCGCTCTTTTCCCTCAGTGTAATAATCAGAACACCCAGCCGCGAGCCTTACCAGCCTGGTCTGCAGAGATAAGGCAGAGCTGCTCCTCCGGCTCGGATGTGCCTGGGGAGGATGGTGGGGTCTGGACGAGGCAGGAGCTGCCCCGCACACCCCTAGGGCAGCTCGGGGCGGGGGGGGACAGGGACCCCCAGCCCGCCCCGGGGAGCGGCTCAGGGAAGGCAGAGAGTGCCAGAGCCCCCCGGCTCCAGCGCTGGCTGCGGCTCGTTCGCGGGCGCGCTCTCGCTGCTGCGGCTGAAACGATTCGCAGCTCAAACGCCCCCCTGAGAGCCGCTAACCTTTGGATAAGGTTCGGCACCATTATCCTGCTTGGGTTAATTGGGAGTTAGGGAGAGCTCCGGAGTGACGCGGCTGCCTCCATCCGTCCGTCTGTCCGTCCCTCCATCCATCCGTCCGTCGGTCCGTCCGTCGGTCCAGCCTTCCCCGGCGCGCTGCGGGCAGCGATGGGGAGAGAAGCAGAGGTAAATGCCCCGACCCTCCTCTCCATCTCTCCGGGTTTTCCTCTCTTCCTCTCTCTCTTTCTGTATCCTGTAACCCTTCCCCGCCCTCGCTCCTATTTTTGTGCTTTCTACCCCATTTCAGGCGCTGGTAACAGTTCGGGGAGAAAGGGGAGAAAGTCTTTTTATTTCTCCAGCCGCTGCTGCAGAAAATCTTTTTCTCCCTCTCCTGGAAAGGGGCAGGAGCGAGCGGGCATCCCGAGGGCAGAGGCACCCCGGGTGGGTGTTCCCTGCCGGGCAGGGGGTCCGGGGGCGTTCCGAGGTGCAGAGGGGCGGTGGGTGCGGGCTCAGCTCTGGGCGGTGACACCGGGATGGGGGGAACAGCAGCACCCCCGTTCCTGCACCCCCCGGAGCCCCCTGACCTCCTCAGCATCCCCAGCATCCCCCAGTTTCTCACTGAGCTCGGGCTCCGGCGGGGCTCGGCAGCCCCCGGCGCTCTGCGGGCTCAGCCTGAGGGGTCCCTGGGCAAAGAGGGGGCACAGCCCCGCTCAGCGCTGGGAAAAGGGACCCCCAACCCCAGGGCATCCCCGGCCGGAGGAACGGCCCGAGCAGGACCCGAGGAGGGTCCCAGGGCAGCCCTGCCCCGGGGCATTCACTCCGCACCGACCCCGAGATCCTGAACTTATTTTCAAGCTCCCTGTGGATTTTCTTTATTTATTTCCTTCCTTTCCTTGGTTGGCGTTTTTTGTTTTATTGGTTGTTTCGGAGCGATTTTACTAGGTTTTGG
>JAHXMQ010010625.1:1841652-1864041 GCA_020466415.1 Ammodramus savannarum pratensis | reverse complement strand
TGCCCTGGCTGCCATGGCAGCTCCTCTTCCCTGCAATGTCAACATCCCTGAGCTGCCCTGGTCTGCCCTGGCCTGGGGAGTGGCCTCTGGCTGCTGCCAGCCCCATGGACCGTGGTGCCTGGACCTAGCTGGACTCTCCTGGCTGCCCTGTGCGGACACTCACTGGGCTGCAGCATCCCTGTGCAGGGGAGGGGGCTGCAACTCTGCCAGGAGAGCTGTGACTTCCCCTGGCCTGGTGCTGCTGGGGCTGTGCTGGTCCTCATGTGCTTGTGCAGCTTCTGTTATTGGGAGTTGGGGGCCAATATTAGATAATTTGTTCAGCCAGGAGCCCTGCTTCCCTAATCTGTCAGCACACGCCATTCCCTGCCTCCCCCAGAGCGTGGGTGTCCCATCCTTTGGGGGTAGCAGTGCTGGGGAGCTCAGCTGAGCCCTCCTATGATGGAAGGGGTGCACACACTGGGGTTTGCCCTACTCCCCTGCAAGTTAACGGTGTGTGTGAAGCTGTTTCTCTTTTGGATTTTGTACTCAACACTGACTTCCTCTTCTTTTCCCAAGTGCTGAGAGAGTTGTTTTTTTAATGGATCGCTCCCGGAGCCCAGACAAAAGCAGCCAGGTGAGATCATGGCTCTGAACAAGCAATTTGGGACAAAGGGGGCTGGTGCCTTTAGATTAAAAACAAGAAGAGACCCCGTGTTAGCCTGCTGGGAGTCTTGTTCCTGCCCTGTCCTGTGGGTGATGCTGGGTGGGGAAAAACAGCAGGGAGGCCCTTTGGGCCATGGCATGATGTTCCCAGAGTCTGGGGACAGTAAGGTTCCTAGGGAGCAGGAGGAAGAGCATGTGTGTGTGTGTGTGTGTGTATGTATCCCCTTGTCTTTGGGAAGAGAGGCTGCAGCTCTGTGGTGCTGGATCTACATAAAGACATCTAAAGAGACCTTAAATGTTTGCTGAAGTAATGACTGGGGGTTTATTACTGGCTCTGTGTGAGGATTGCTGTGCTGAGGAAGGAAAAACCCAACCTGCAGCATAGTCCTTGTGACTAAAATTCTTATTATTTTCTCTAGCCTTCAACACCAACTGACAACATCAACCTCGGACCTTCTGCTAACCCCAAGTAAGCTCCCTGCAAAGCCAGGTAGGGTGTGGAGTGTGAAGAGATTTGGTAGGGGGATGCAGATGATCCCTATGTGCCAGGGTGGTGTCTGCAGGAATCTGGACAATTAGATTTCTTGGCCTTTAACACCACATGTGCCACCAATGCACCAGCTTCCAACACTAAGCTGTAGCTGGTATTTATTATAATCATCCTCTCCTGGCCACGTCTGCAGCCCCTTGTCCCTTTTCTTTTGAGAGGTAGTAAGGGAAGCTCTTCCTTGTCACTGCTGGCTTCCTGATTATCTTTCTGTAGAAACAGGCACAAACTGTATCCCCTGTAAGGGCATCCCTTAGTCCTTGCAGGTGCTGTCCCTGCTGCTGCCTGGCTGCTGAGGAGTTGCTGGTGCTCTGCAGGGTGCCCTGACACACACAGTGTGAATCCTGAGCTGCCTGGGAGCGAGGGTCACCCACCAGTGCCCTTTAATCCCTTCCACAAACCCTCCTTTTTCCAAGCAGGAACTCTGCTTTGATGGTGGTGTTACTGTTGCATGTTTCTCTCTCAGAAACATTAACTTGTTTCATTCTTGCCCAACAGTGCCAAGCCGACAGACTTTGACTTCCTGAAGGTTATTGGCAAAGGAAGCTTTGGAAAAGTAAGTGGACTTGTGCAGGTGGGCTGTAGCTGTTTGCAGGCAGCTTGGAAGGAAAATGTGCTGCTGAAGGAGTTTCTGGCTGTGTCCTCATGTCTGTTATGAGTAGTCCATTCTACTTTAAGGTCCTTCAACCTCTCTATGGACTGAAGAGTGAGGTGTTTTATGCTCAGGGATGGTAAAGAGCAATGCTTGATTCAAAATAAGTTTCAACCTTGTTCAGCAAAAGATCTCCAGAGAAACCTGGAGACAGCCAGGATTCTTTAAATGGGACTGGCCCTAAATACTCCAAAACTATTTTCTATTGGGTGTCTAGGGGATATATGTGGAGATATTGAGTGCTTAACTTCTGGCAATGAAAAAGTGCTTGGAATTGAGAAGGCTGGAGCTTGCTCTTTAAAACCCTGTAGCTGGCCCCCTGAAATAGTTTTCTGTACATAATCACTCATAAGAGTGTTAAACTAATGAGGACACAGGGACCAAGGTGAGACAGCTGTGACCAGGACCTTCTGTTGCAGGTTCTCCTGGCCAAACGCAAGTGTGATGGGACCTTTTATGCAGTCAAAGTCTTGCATAAGAAAACCATCCTCAAGAAAAAGGAGGTATGTCTGCTCTCCTGGGCTGTTCTGGAAATTGTGGTTGGTGTATGGGCTCTCTGAGTAATGCAATTGGGGTACCTGGCACTCAGGCAGGCAGTTCTCATGTTAAACATGGATCTGGCTGTGCCATGAGAACAAAAGAACAGAGGTTGATTAGGTCAGATAGGAGGGAGTGGTTCTCTTTTTGGGGCTAGAAATGATCCCCATGAGCACTGAGCTTCCACCTGCTTTGGAAGCATCAGTGAGCCCTTAGGACAGGCTGGGCTGGATCCTTGCCTGAACCCTTAATGCCTTGTCTGCTTTTTGATAGCAAAACCACATCATGGCAGAACGCAACGTGCTCCTGAAAAATGTCAAGCACCCCTTCCTTGTGGGACTCCACTATTCCTTCCAGACCTCTGAGAAGCTTTACTTTGTGCTTGACTATGTAAATGGAGGAGAGGTGAGTGTGCTCACAGGCTTTGCTTTAATCCTTTTTGGTCCTTCACAAACATGCTGCTTTATTTAAAACTATTTCTTGTCAGAAGTTAATGATGTTGAGAGATAATGTTTTTACTGCTGGCAAGGAGCAACCAGGAATACCTGGCAGGATACTTCACCTGTAAACTGAGTCAAGATCTTGCTGGCTATGACTTGAGTCAGATGATTCCCAAAGTAAAGATTCTGAGAAAAGTGGTATTGGGGCACTGTAAAATTCTATGGAGAATATGGGAAATACTGACATTGGTGAGGTTCAGGGAAACTCCCTTGTGGGTCAGTTCTGGATCCATGCCTAGTGCTTAGGAGTGATGCCAGTGCAACTTTCTAGACTTTTTCTGTCCTGTAGAAGCTTACTTTTCTCAGCTGTCTTTCTATGCTACCTGAAACTGTCTGGGATATATTGTTAAGGTGGATATCTTGCTAAAATCAAGTTCATGTTGGAGATCTTTGCATGTTCAGCTCTCTGCATGTATCACTTCTCATGGCCATACTACCACTGTAATCAGCCTGTGGGTTGTAGTTAAGCTAGGAGCTTAGCCAGGTCAGCAGGTGATGGGGGACTTGAGTATTAATTATTAATTTTTGTGAATGATGAGGAGGAGAAATGAAACAATTTCTATAAAGATGTTTGTATTGATTAAATTCACTTGGCTTGAGTTTATTTCATCCTGTTAGTGTGCTACCTGCTACAAATCACTTTTCACTTATGTAGCTGGCTTTCAGCCTTGCTCCAGATTAGCCTTCATTTATTTAGAGACATGATCAACCCTCTCACCTTCCCGTAGCTCTTCTTCCACTTGCAAAGGGAGCGCTGCTTCCGTGAGCCCCGGGCCCGCTTCTACGCTGCAGAAGTGGCCAGTGCCATTGGGTACCTGCATTCCCTAAACATCATCTACAGGTAAGGAGGGGCTCCAAGCCTGCCCTGGCAGGGAAAGGAATTCACTGGGGAGGTGAAATGCAGGACTGGAGTAGCTGAAGAATGACCTAACCCAGACAAGACTGTGCAGCTGGCACTTTACCCTGCAAGAGGGTCTGCACAGGACCTGATGGTCAATAAACCATTATTTCCCCTTCCCAGTATTAGTCTGAGTGTATTAAGTTTAAAGACATAAAATAAACCTGGCTCAATAAGTAAGAAATCATATCTCAGTAACAATTTATGCATGGAAATGCAGGCTAACACCTGATCCTGTGTGAGAGCAGAAACTTTTTTTTTAATATTTCCATGTATCTATACTGACTCCCATCAGTATACATACATGGAAACATAAAAAAAAAAGTTTCCATGTATCTATACTGGTGGGAGTCTGCAATGTGGGAAGGTCTTGGTGATCTGGATTGGGAGGCTTTGTTAGCTCCTGTTCATAGCTGATGCTGTTTCACATCCATGTTTTCTAAGTATCTGGCCAAGTCTGCTCAAACAGCACTTTGTCTTGCAGGGACTTAAAGCCTGAGAACATCCTCCTGGATTGCCAGGTACATTCACAGCTTGGGCTGTCTTCCTGTTGGCTTTAAAAACATCAGGACCACAAGCAGAGGGCTGTGGCTCTGCAAGCTGGACTATAGCTGATGGCATGGCACGGATTTTTGTCCCTCTTCCCTACTGCACTTCTGTGCAGATCCTGGAGGGATGACAGGGCTTGCCCTCTGAAGAACTGCATGGTTTTGGGGCTCATTCCCTGAAGCTGGGACCTGACCTGTGTGGGGGATCAGGGTGGTGAAGAGCAGGTCACTGCTGCAGCTCTGGTGGTGACTGTTACATAAATTGGCTCTGGGATAAAGGAGCAGAAAATCACAGCAGTGCTGGAGCTCCTCATGGCTATCTAGCTGTAGACAAATAAAAAATAAGAAATTTAGACAGTATTTTTTTTCTATAGGCTCCAGTACCTGTGCTACAGGATGAACATAATGGGAGGGAGGGGAGGCAGATGAGCAGTGGGGAGCCAAAACTCACATGAAATGTAATGCATAGGCAAATACTTGGAAATCCTGTCTCCTCTCCATGAAGAGTGAGACAAGTTAAATTTCCCTTTTCTTTAGGGACACATAGTGTTGACAGACTTTGGACTCTGCAAAGAAGGAATGGAGCAAGAGGAGACAACTTCTACCTTTTGTGGCACTCCTGAGGTACTTCTGGGGCTTTGCTGCAACCTGGGGGCTGGAAACCTTCAGACACTTGGTGCTCTGGGTCTTGGGCTTATGTGACACCTCAAAAAAATATGGGCTCTCTGAGGTTGTCAGCCTGAAGCTGGAGTTCAGATAAGGCCTTCCCTATCCAGTTGGGACAGCTACCTGTAACATGGCAATTTTGGAGTATGAATGAGCTATTGGGGCAGCGGTTCCTGCACTTGGAAATGGCCAGGCTTGTGAAAATAGCTGAGGAGTGGAGACAACCTTGTCCCTGGGAGCAGGATTGCTGATTGTTTACCTGCTCTGAGACCCTAGTGGTGCAGAACAAGGAGCCTGCTGGTACTGGCATGCACAGGACCTTGCTGTGCTCTCCTCTGTGTCCTTGGTGCAGGCAGGAGCTGCAGAATTCCCTGTGCAGAGCAGGGGGAGCAGGCTCCCCCCTGGAATGCAAACACTGCTCAGAGGGGAGGAAATGCCTTTCCTCCAGTGCACTCCAACTGGGTTTTGTGAAAACCTATTTCCAGTCTGGCTTCTTGGAGGCTTTTTTCCTTGCTTCTTACTGAGCCTGGGGATTTTGGTAGCCTAGGTAATGTATCTGTCCTGCTGCTTTCCCCAGGCAGCTTGGCAAAGGGTCTGTAAACATGACACCTTTCAGCATTCAAGCTCAGCAAAAGTGAACAGGAATTTCCCTCCTTTTTCAGTGAGGTTTCACATATGCAACAGCACAGCATGAACCAAGCAGGAATGTTTGAGCTTTGTTTTCTAGTTCTGGTGTGTGTTGGTGTTTTCCTGTTCTAGACAGAGCCTAATACTACACAGAGGTAATTCTGTGGGGAACTGTTCTGCAGACTGCTCCATTTCTCACCTGTTGATCCTCTATGGTGGCTCTTGGTAGTTTTGCTGCTTTGGACAGACTTATTTGGGCTGAAAACTGCAGCTTTTTCTAAATACCAGGAGTTTCTTTAGAGGTGTGATGTCTCCTAGTGGGACAGGATTGCTGGCTGAATTGTGGCAGGTACCAAATATTTGTAGAAATCTTCTCAAGGAAGAGACCCTCCTGTAGCCTGCAAGGACACTTTGAGGGTTCTGGTAGGTGTCTCTCAACCCCACTGCTCCAAAGCAAGTGGAGATTTTATTAGATAATACTAGGAACAGCATCTGTGTCATTCTTAATGCATTTTCTCAAGTTGAGCTGCAGCCAGGTTTGGGACTAAGAAAGGCAAAGCCCTTCCTTTATAATTTGACTCCAATATTTCCTTCCCACTTCCCAGTATCTGGCTCCTGAGGTGCTGAAGAAGCAGCCCTATGACAGGACAGTAGACTGGTGGTGCCTAGGAGCTGTCCTCTATGAAATGCTCTTTGGACTGGTAAGTTTGGAAATGGGCTGGTTCACTTTACATAGTTGAAATTTGATTTGCAAAAGCTGTGGTGTGAGGTTGGTCTGGTGCTCATGAGGTATTTGATAGACAACTAAATCCTGAATGAATTACCTAGTCCAATCCTACCACTGCCCTTTTGAGCAGAGGTGTGGCAGGTTTCCCTCATCTTCTCACTGCAGGACTCATTTTGACCTGCAATGTGTGGCTCCTTCTGGTAGCTCATGTTTTACCTGGCTGCTTCTCCTCTCTTTCAAATTAGCCTCCTTTTTACAGCCGGGATGTGTCTCAGATGTATGACAACATCCTGCACAAGCCACTGCAGATCCAAGGAACCAAGACTGTGGCAGCTTGTGACATCCTTCAGGGACTTCTCCACAAGGACCAGAAGAGGAGGCTGGGTGCCAAAACAGACTTTGTAGGTGGCCTTCACTATGAGCGGGATGGATGGATGGGGAAATTTCTATTCTGAGCATTTTTCATAAGAGCACTGCCTTGGAAAAACCTTCCCACACAGACTGTCCCTTCAGCCTCCTACAAGGAACACATGGGGTTGACTTGGATTTCCAAAGGGAGAGGGGAGGTGTCCAGCTAAGAACACCAGTGTGTGATGGGTCATTTCCCTTCAGGGGATTCCTGGACCAGGACCCTCATCTGTTAAGGATTTGTGGATATGAGTATGTGGTAGCTTTAAGTCAACCACTTAAAGCTGTGAGACCAGGTGGTGGAAAATGAGGGTTGGTGGAAAATTGACTTTTCCTTCCTGCTTCCTTCCTACAGCTTGAGATAAAGAGCCACGTATTCTTCAGCCCAATAAACTGGGATGATTTATATCACAAGAGGATTACTCCTCCATTCAATCCCAATGTGGTAAGTGGGTAATTCTGTCTGTTTTACAAAAGGGATCTTCTCCAAATATCTCACGCTGATGCTGAGGGTCCTGAGGTGTGGGTTGGGACCTGCAGATGCAGTGGTAATGGCTCTTTTGGGAAAGCAGCTTTATTGGGCTGTCTGAACACAATAAAGTTGTTTTGGGGTCTGGTTTGGGTCTGCTCCCTCAATGATTTGTGTCTCTGCTCCTTGCCTTAGGCTGGCCCAGCTGACCTGCGGCACTTTGATCCTGAGTTCACCCAGGAAGCCATCTCTGCCTCCATCACCCGCACGCCTGACCTGGCTGCCAGCAGCTCCAGTGCCTCAGATGCATTTTTAGGATTTTCATATGCACCAGCTGAAGAGGACATTTAAGTTTTACAAAGGCTTTGTCAAGCCATATTTTAAATGAATGGGTTTTTGTGGTTTTGTTTTTTGTTTTTTGTTTTTTTTTTTTTTTTTCTTTTGAGAGGTTCGGTACTGTCCTTTGCTCATGGTTTAAGGAAATTGGCACTAACACACTTATTGGCTGGGATGGAACAGAGCTCTTAATTTTTGCTGTTTGGTGGATTTTGTCCCTAAATGAATGTTTCCCTCTCAGAGAAAGTGAGACACTGACTATGATCTTCCCTGAGTGTCTTGTGCTACTTGGCAGAATTGTATTCACTCTGTGGTTATATTTATGGTTGAGGTATGTGCCATCATTCACATCAACAGACATGTCCCTGTAACTGGACACATTTATCTTACTTTTTTTGTGGAGCTATGCCCAATGTCTTTCTCAAAGCCCTCAACAGAAAAGGAAACTTTTCACATCACCATGAAAAGTGGCTTCCTTCCCTTACTCTGTCACTCAAGCTGCTCATCCTGGGCCAAGTGAAAAACTCCGTTCATCAGTTATTGCTTCAAAGGGAGCTGCAGATCTTTAAGTCCTGAACTGCGCTGTGGCCTTTCATGCCAGCCTGATCTCCTCAAAGTGAGTGGATTATCTTTCTGGCCCAGGATTGGGATGCTACTGAAGTAACAACAAGGCTGTGATGGAGGAGCCAATGTGTAGGAGGAAAATCCCAGATCAAGGGGGAGTGGAGAAAGAGAGACTGAATTGCTTGGAAAAATAAAAATAACTTTATAGCTGAACTCTGGTTGGGGTGAGGGTGCTTTCACAGCCTGTGCTTGACCTGCCCCAGGCACACCAACACTACTGCGATGAGCACAAGGCAATGAACGAGTGGTGGCCATGCTCCAGCACTCACCTGAAAATGCCCATCACTCATGTGGAACAGTTATTTATTCTGCCTTAATTTAAAAGCTGGTGTATTCATTGAATGTCACTTCCCACTTTTTCTTTTTTTTTAAGCTGTTCTGTGCTGTTGCTGTGGGGAGGAGAGGGGGCTCAGAGAAACACGGGGATAAACAGGGGGCTTTCTAAAAGCTTGTGCTGTGGGGAACTTTGTGCTTGGTACCACTGTGTGTTTTGGTTTTTGTTTTTTGTTTTTTTTTTTTTTTTATCAGGCTCGATCTGGTATATGCTGAAGTCATTGGAAATATGACATGGTTTATATTAAAGTTGCAAACACTCATGTGCTTCTCTGGGTGTCCTGGATAAGAGGGGAAGGAGGGTGTTTGCCTTGTGCTGGGCTGGAGAGTATGGGGCTGTATGCAGAAAGTGCCTGACACTGCTGTGTTTAAATTAAAGAGGAATTCCCTAATTTAAGCACATACAGAATCATGGAAGGGTTGAGGATCTTAAAGGCCAGGGGCAAGGATACCTTCTACTGCTCCAAACCTCATCCAGCCTGGCCTTGGACGCTTCCAGGGATCCAGGGGCAGACACCGCTCCTCTGGCCACCCTGTGCCAGGGCCTGGGCCTTCTCAGACCTGTGCCAGGGCCTCCCTACCCTTACAGGGAAGAACCTGCAGCTATCAGGATTGGGATTTTAGACACAAGCAAAATCAAAAGCCCAGAAATGTAGAGAGGGGTTCAGCACAGCGGGACTGCGCCGAGCCCTAACAGGCGCGGACTGGGGCTGAGGGCGGGCGGGAGCGCACCGCCCTGTCCCCGCCCCGTCCCACCCCCCGCCCTCCGCAGTGGTACCGCCCCGCCCCTTTCCCCGCCGGGGAGTGGAGCGAACCATCGCGGCGACCTCTGCACTCGAGAGGGGGGGAAACGCCCCCCGCGCATGCGTCCGGCCGGAGCGTTGCTAGGGTGCGCGTGGTGACGGCGGCACGGCGGGGGCTCGTTGGGGACCCGCGGGCGGCCGGGGCGCTGGCGCTTGCCCGCTGCTCCCCGGAGCCCTCCGGCAGCCCCGGGGGAGCCTATGGAGAGCGGCCCGCGCAATGCCATAGTGTTCAACGCCTCCAAGGGCGAGAGCTTCACGCCGGCCGGCGGCTACAAGGCCCTGCGGAAGAGGCTGCGCGGCAGCTGGAAGGTGCTGAGGTGAGGGGCGGCTCTCGGGGCTCGGAGAGGCCACGGCGGGTGTGTGTGGGCACCCGAGTGGCCTTTGGGGTTTGTGGGCATCCGAGTGGCCTTTGGGGGTGTGTGGGCAGCCCAGTGGCCTTTGGGGGTGTGTGTCGTGAGCTGAGGTCGCTCTCTCGCGTTGATGGCGCCCTGTTGCATCTTCTGCCCCTGTGGGATGCTGTGCGTGGTTCTTGGGAGCTGCAGCTCGCCTGTGGAGGAGATGGATGTGAGTTGTAAGGATGAAGCTCTTCATACAGGGGTCTGTAGATGGTACTGTTTATTTGACCACTGCAAAATACGGCATGAGCTGTTTAGGAGAGGATATCAGGGAAAGGCTCTTCCCCAGAGGATGCTGGCACTGCCCAGGCTCCCCAGGGAATGGGCACGGCCCTGAGGCTGCCAGGGATGCCCAGGGTGGGGCTGTTGGGGTGTCTGTGCAGGGACAGTCCCGTGGGCTCAGTGGGTCCCTTCCACCTCATCCTATGAAATGTGGCCAGACCACAAAAGCAGAAAAAGAAAAATAACGGGAAGCTCATCAGGTGCAAAGTTGAATAGCAGCTGTGACAACTTGCAGCAGTTCTGGATCTGCCACAGTGCCTTGTCAGAGGAGCGTTACTGTTTAGCTGGTTGGCATTTGTAAGGGTTATTTTTGCTCAAGTTGTCAACTTTAAACCCAGATAAAAGGATTTGAAGTGACTGAAGTGATTTGCTTTGTGTTCATTTGCAAGTCCTTTATAAAAAAAACAAGAGGAAAAAGTTGTGGTTTGGGACTGTATCCAAGAATAATGTGTGTCTTTATTATAATCTATTCATAGCTTAAAAGATGAGATCACTTCTGAGAGACTGTTTGGGGTGAAATTGTGGATTACAGCAGGACCAAGAGAGAAGTTCAGTGCTGATGAGGTAAGAAGTCAATAATTGTTTTCAAGTTAGTTATGTTTTAAAATTTGCTTAAGTAGAAAACAACAAGGCAGAAGACTTTGCTGTAATGCTGCTTTAAATGAGTTCTTATACATTGGAATTTGAATGTTTGTCTTATAGGACAAAGTTAAATGCAAGCAGTCAAAACAATTCCTCTCCCCTCATTTCAATATAACTTCATGCAGTTTTGTGTGTACCTTCTCATGTTTGTTTGTTTTCTGGATCTTTGTTGATTTTTAGTTTTCTGTTCTGAAGAAATTCCTGGAGGATGGTGGGGCCATCCTGGTGATGCTGAGAGAAGGTGGAGAGTCCCGGAATGGCACAAACATTAACTTCTTGTTGGAAGAATATGGGATCATTTTCAATAATGGTAATGGGGCTCACTGCTACCTTTAGTCTTCAATTTGTAAAGTGAAAAGAGCAGGTTCAGCCTTTGTGGATACAAGCCAAGCAGATCTTTCTCACAAAGGATCTTTTGATCTAAAAGATTTTTTTTCTTTTAATCTGCATGCACATGACAAGGTAATATTGAAGCACAGCAAAGGCTTTCCATGCACAGAGTACATGGGCAACTTGGCCATTTCCATTCCTTTGCTGTAGTTGTTAGTTTTAATTTACTAAAAATAATAATTTTAGGGAAATTTCTTGGTTAAAAAGCCATTAATTTAGAACATTTTCCATATGTTTTAAAGGATTGAATCACTTAATGCTCACACTGAATAAGAAGTGGCACTTTTCTTTAGCAGACCAATAAAATGTCACTCATTAGTTTTGTGCTGCCAATATGTGAAAAAACTCCAACAACCCAAGGTAGTGTACATAAAATATTTGGGGTCTTTGGTGGCTTTTCTAGACTATGCCTTTTTTTACATCAATAGGACTCAATTCATCAAGTGTTTGGAAGATGTATAAAAAAATAGAGTTGTAAAAGTTGATACAGGCTGTTTTAACTGGATTATCTTTTTGCCTCTTTTGCTTTGCAGAAGATGAAGTGCTTAACTTTCTGGATTTTTTTGAATTTGCAAACATATTCCTATCCTAAATCTATTCTGTCCAAAAGGAAACAATAGTAAAGGCTGATTTCAGTTTTGTGGTGTTAAAAGCATGACAGATTTGTGATGTTAAAAGCAAATACCCAGGGAATCCAAGAACTAAACTAGTTTTTCTTTGCTAAATCTAACACACTGATCAGCTAGATGTCAATTTCTATATTTTTTTCTTTTTTTTCAAGATGCTGTAGTACGAAATGTGTATTACAAGTACCACCACCCAAAAGAAGCACTAATCTCTGATGGAGTTTTGAACAGGTGAGTATTTGAGGTATGTGAATCTTCACAGTAAACTCTTGTAAACTGGATAGTTTTCAGTAAGGTTTGTTTTTCAATATATCTTAGGGGAATCAGTGAAGCTGCAAAGAAAACAGTGCTGGAGACAGCAGATGAAGATGGAAGGGGCCATGACTCACAGTAAGTGTTTTCTCTGAGGAAACTGATGTGAAAATGTGTAGAGCACCTCAGAATTGGCAGGTTTGGGATTAGGAGCAGTGCACTGTGCTTATGGTGAGGTTTTCTAATGCATTTCTTATGTTCTTGTGCTTCTTAGGTTATATAAGGAAAGGAGAATCTTTAGTAGAGCTTGGTAACCTCTGAAAGAGCAGGAGGGTTTGGAAAGGAATTACTGTTCTCATGTCCAGATCTTGTTTGCCTCTAGTCTGTGGGTTTCAGTTTGAGTTCTGTGAATCTGCCCAGCCTGCCTGGTGCATGCAGGTTCTTATAGAATTCCTGTATTTCCTGCAGAGCTCTCACCTTTGTTTATCCTTTTGGAGCCACACTGAATGTGATGAAACCAGCAGTGGCAATCCTGTCCACAGGGTCTGTCTGCTTCCCACTCAACAGGCCTGTCCTGGCTTTCTATCAGCATGAGGTATGAGCTGCCTGGGGCCCTCCCTGCATTCCCCCTGCCCCTCACAGAGATTGTGAGTGGATCTTTTGGGGCAACTTAAAAACCCACCTCAGTTTTTGATGTATCTACAAGTTCCAGATGAGCCCAGTGACTCCTGACTTTTTTTATGGTAAACTTTGCATGGGGCTCAGAGGAGAATTAATGAAGTGGTCAGAAAAGATTACATATTTTTTGGTTGACTGGTGGATGTCTTTAATTCTTTAAAGTTTTGGTGTTTTTCTGCTGTTTTAGTAACAATTTATTAAATAAGATTATCCTTAGCTCTATAAGTACAGCGTATTGAATTCCAAGGTTCTCACCTTGGAACCACTAGATTTTTCATATGTTGCTTTACTCAAATCTTAATTTATAAAAATAAATTCAGAAATTTAATAATAAAGAGTTACAAGCACAGGATTGATATTGTTAATGAATTTGAACAAGTTAATGTAGTTTTTTACTGTGTAGACAAGTAATGCAATGCAATAGCAATTGCCTCTAAAGCTGTGATTTGGAAGGAATTTTTGCTATATTGTATTCTTTCTTGGCAGAGTAAAGGTGGAAAGATGGCAGCCCTGGGATCTTCCCACATGTTCAGTGACCAGTATTTAGATAAAGAAGAAAATGGTAAGATCATGGTAAGTTGGAGTTTTTTGAGTTTTGTTTTTTTCTTTAAAAACACCCTGTTGTATCTTCACAACATTTGCATAGCACTCCAGGCTCAGCTTCATTTTAGAGCAAGACAGCTATGAAATGGATCCAGTATGGGAATTCTCAGCCAATACTAAGAGATATTCTTTGATTTATTATCTTATTTTTATTTTTTTCATGGTATGTTATTTAATAGATTTAATGGGAATATTTAAGCATAGAATGAGATTACTTGGATCCTCCTGAAAGTAACTGAGTTTTGCCCTTCCCCAGGATGTGCTTTTCCAGTGGCTCACAACATCAGATATCCACTTAAACCAGATGGATATGGAGGACCCTGAGGTAAGAGAGATCCATCTCAAGGAGGTGGAGAGCAGTGGGATCAGCACTGGCCTTGGCACACCCTGTGTTTATCACAGAGTGGTTAACAGCAGGATGGGTGCTGCTGTATTTGCAGAACCTTTGTTCATGGTCTAGGATTGAGTAGACAGATGGCTCAGGTGTCAAAATTAATGGTACCACTCAGCCTTAGATTGCTATTTATCATCAGATATAATTTGTGAAAGTTTCTTTCCAATTTGCCCATGTTTATGAGATGGACTGCTCCAGTGTGATGAGTTTGCACTTCCCTCTGAGCCCTGAGACAAGAGGAATGTGCAGGAAGGAAAGGCAGATTTTCTGTGTGTGAGCAGGGATCAACCTTTGTGTCAGTTTTAGTTGTATACAAATGCTGGTTTTACTTAGAAATATCTTTTTGTGATTAAATTGTATACTCTGTGTGCATAAAAACCAGCAGTTTGCACAGTTGATTAGTAAGCTATCTGTTTTAAAGAATGAACAGAAATCCAAATAAAACACCCATGTGTTGTGTAGCTTTACAGCTGAGAGAAGAATTGGGATAGTTACCGATCTAGTGAGCTGCACTGCAAAGGGCCATACCTGGTAAAGAGTGAAATAATTCTTTCTAAGTAAGATTTTAGGTGAGATATGAGGTAGAAAGAGACAATGGGAATGGGTTTTTCAGATGCCAGGGGTGTGTGTCTGTGTGCCCAGATTTCAGACTACACCATGCTCCCAGACACGGCCGCGCTCTCCGAGCAGCTGCGAGTGTGCCTGCAGGAAGGAGATGAGAACCCCAGAGACTTCACAAAGCTCTTTGATACATCCCTTTATCAGCTGGACACAACTGCCCTCCCTTCAGTTATCAAGTCAGCAGCTGTAATTTTCTTATTACTTATTTATTTATTCCATTTGGTGTGCTGCATTTTCTGTTTGTGCTTAAACTGTGTCTCCTTAAGAGCAGGAAGGAATAAGCATTTTGAATATGGATATACCAGAAAATAGATTTGTACAGTGTGCCAATAATGTTTTCTCTTGCTTCTTGTCTTAGCTGTAGTTTATGGCCTTCTTTTCTCCTTTTTTTTTCTGACTACATGAGATTCATTGATTTGATATTTTGAGAACTGTCTGCCATGAAGTTGGGCACTTTTTGGGGTGACAACTGAGAGCTGCTTGTTTTTCCACTTTTGAATTACTTGGCATTTACTGAAAACTGCATTTCAGTCACCTCTGCATTTCCCAATAATTGTTTTGAGGTTTATCAGCTGCTCAGTTTTACTTGTGTCACTATCAGTTTTGTCCATCATAACTCCCCTGTTACCCAGATCATGTCTGACCACTTTGAGTAGTGGAGCTTAACTCCGATTCTATAAACTCCACTCTGCTGGGGACACTTTTTCTTCTTACTCTCTATTTCTTGTATTTTCACTAGTTGTGAATACATAGGATCTCCCTTCTGACCCCATAACAAATACTTTTTAGAAAAATTAGTTTTGGTTATTGACTTCTTTATAAACTTTTCTGAAATCCCAGTTCTGCTTGTTTTGTGCTGGATCACTTTTCCTTCATCCGTGATTGTCCTGCTAAAAGTTGATTGTAGAATTGAGCTGTGATTTTTTAGTCACCTTATATATTCACCTATCATTATGTTCCCCTGTCAAAGTTGTAATTTTCTCACTGTAGGAGTTATTTATTAGTGATCTGTAGTTCTCTGAGGACCTTATAAAATGGACATCTCATTTTTTGTGCTGTTACAGTGCAAAACTTTGATCCTGGTTGTGTTCACAAAAATCCATCTCTATAGCCTGCTAGTGGAAATAGATGTGGTATCACTTTTTTCCTCATACTTGGAATTTTTCTGTGCTGCAGAGCTTATGAAGAGCTGAATATGAAACATGAACCCCTCCAACTCATTCAGCCTGAATTTGAGACTCCACTACCTGTGCTCCAGCCAGCTGTGAGTAATTTTCTTGCTTGTATATTACAGGGAGAACCCTTCCCCATGATGGTTGGACTTGATAATCTTGGATGTCTGTTCCAACCTTAATGAGCCTCTACTTCATTTGTTTCATGCAAAGCCTCTGTGTGTCATTTCCATGGTTCTGTAAAAGAAGTAGTGAGAAATGCTGTAGCAATATCTGATCACTTGGGAGTTGACTACACTGCAGGGACTATCTTTTAGGAAAGAGCACTCATTTATACTTCTAATTTATTAAAAGAGCTTCAAAATATAGTGTGTGGTACCAAAACAGAATCCTTGTGTGGTGAGCCTTTGATGAGCAGCTGCTCCCAGTCCTGAGAGGTGCTGGCTCAGCCTCCCCAGTGAAATCAGGATGTGGTATTTGAGAAAGCTGTGCTGGTGAAGGTTCTGCACTGCCTGCTGCCAGGGAGGAGCCAGTCTGTCCTGCTCTGCCTCCATCTCCCAGATCCTCAGGGGAAGCAGAAAGTGGAGCATTGGTCTTTTACAGCAGGAGCTGATCAAACTTTAACCAGCAATGTTTGGGCTGACAGCAACGATGTGAGCTATGGGGGTGTCAAACTCATTTCAGAAGGCAGGAATCTCTGAGTATCTGAATTTTGCCATCATTGTTCCATCCTGCTTTACCCTGGCCACTGAGAAAACATTATTGGGATCCTTTAGAGCTTCAGGAGTGCAACTGAAAGTGGTGTCTCCTTCACAGCTTTTTAAAAACCCAAGTGTGACATAAATGGTGCCTGCATGAAACAGAAAGTACTCTGATCAGAATTGATATCAATGTGTTTTCAGGGTGAACTGTTAGGGCCAATTTAGTTCCTCAGCTCTCAGTCATCACCTTGGGTCTCATGGAGCATAACTGAAACTGCAAATAAGAATGTCTAGATGTGATGCTGGGTGATAATTCTGGCTAAATTCTTTTGGAATGTTCAGTTATTTTTACAACATAAAAATGGGATTTTCAAATGGTGCCCCTTGGTTCAGTGGCGTTGGAGTTACTATTGACTTTTTGAAGGGTTTCTTCAAGTCCAACATAAGTTCAAAACTGTTGTCTTAGAGATCTATAAAGTATAAGAAAAATATGTGGCAATCAAGCATGCTGCTTTTTCTCTCCAAGGTTTTTCCACCTGCTTTCAAAGAATTGCCTCCTCCTGCTCTGGAGCTGTTTGACTTGGATGAAACTTTTTCCTCAGAGAAAGCACGTCTTGCAGAGATCACAAACAAATGTAAGTGGGGCAGATTTGCACATTTAAAATAAAAGTCCATTTTTTTCAGGGGAAATTTGTTATATTTCATTCTAATGCATGGACCTCATTTGGAAAATCTACTGCTCTTATCCTGATCTAAGAAATTGAAAGGCTTTAGAAATTAATAGTGCGACTTTATGTACCATGAAATTATATTTTGTCTGTTACATGACATTTTATCATGCTCCTGCCTCCTGTTTCCTATATTGTGCATAAATTGCTTTGTGCACTCTTGCTGATAAATTTCACATCCTTTTTATGCTTTGAAGTTAAAATGTTAAGATTATTCTAAACACATAAAGATGAGCAGTACTGGCTGCAGGAATACATCGTGGCTAGTCCACTGAGCTTAGTGATGGGACTGAACCTCCCAGGATGCCAACAGCAAATGGAGATTCAGAGCAGGATTTTGGCCAGCTGTTCCAGATGTGTGACACTCACCTGCCTTCTTCCCTGGGTGCTTGTTTAGGCACTGATGATGACCTGGAGTTCTACGTGCGGAAATGCGGCGACATCCTGGGAGTGACCAGTGAACTCCCAAAGGACAAGCAAGATGCCAAATATATCCTGGAGCACATCTTCTTCCAAGTGGTTGAGTTTAAGAAACTGAATCAGGTATTTTTAATAACAATTACAAGTGAGTAGTTGGTAGTAGCAGCAGTGAGGGTGGTGTGTCATTGTAGCAGCTACACTTGTCACAGGCAAGAGGTGATGTAAGACATTAGCTGTGCAATAAATGAGACCAGTGAAGTGTGATCCAGAGTACTTATGGCTGTTAATCCCCATAAAACATGTACTGCTCAATTTATTAAGTCTCCCATTTATTTTAATTGGGGGATTAGTACATGCAAGTGTAGTTTGTAATTGCAGCTGAGTTCAGTTCATTGCTGTGCCTGAGTGAGAGCAGGGAGTCCTCAGGAAGGTTCTCAGCTCTGGCCAGTGCTGCAGTGCAGGGTGACCTGCATTGTTCCTCAGGAGCTGCACTGAAATGCAGCTGTGCTGAAAGAATTCTTCATAGCAAATTTAATACTTCAAAGTGTGCTTGGAGCATAATGGCAGAGCTGCACTTTGTGCTAACATGAATTGCCTGTTTCACATGTAATCTATTTAAGCCAAAAATCTTGCAGTTCTACCCTGTTATTAAAACTCTTTTTTCTTCTTTTTTTTTTTCCTTCCTTTTTCCTTACTTAAGGAACATGATACTGACCCAAGTGAAGCTGGATTCCAGAACAGTACCTGAGACCTGGCTTTCCCCAGTTTGAGATAGACCTTTTAGGGAAAGTACATTTTTCCATTTTTAAAGTCTCTCTTCTCAGTGTATTGATTGGGACTGTCTCAGTAGTTCACTGGATGCTTGGATCATTTATGTGTGGTAGTTCAGAGAATTAATGCCTTCTGGGGAACTGCTTGTATTTTACAAGCACTTTCCAAAGAATTTCTTATTTTTCTACTTCTTTATTGAAACTGTAATTTTTTAATATATTAAAAAATAATATACCAAGAAAATGTGTTTTGAGTCCTTCTTTCTGGCTCCAGCATTTGCTTTCCTGTAGTTAAGTCTTTCTGTTGGTTCTCCTGGTGTACATGAAATCTTTAATTACACTGTGAGAAGGGTTGTTATTTTGGTTTGTGTACTGAGGACAAAAAAATAGAGCCATAATTTTAACAGGAGCTGCTGAAAATACATTTATCACCCTGAGGCAGCCTCCTTTTGTCTCTCTGCCAAAGAGAAGAAAGGAGAGGTGAATTTGTTACTGTAGAAAGAAACATTTCTTCCAAGGGAGGGGAGGATTTGAAATTAAGCAATAATGACATTGTTGCAATTGCTGCCTCATAGCAGACTGGAACTACAGAATTTTAAAAAGAGAGGACAGCACATGGATGAAAACCTTAAGATTTAATGGACCATTATTAAGAAACTGTGATACTGCACAGAAACTCATGAATATTTTTACTTCCATTTATTTGATATCTAGCTCACTCCTTGAGGTAGTGAGTTCAGTAATGCACAGGAGGGGAAATCCAGGTTAAATTCATTGACTGTGAAATGTTGAAGCTCAATGCACAGCAAAAATAGAGTCAAGGAGATCAGTGGTGAGAAGAAAAGATTTGTCAGCATCATCAACACCACACCTATTGCAAGGATATTTTTTATATTAACATGGTGAAATTGCATTATAAAGACTTTTTTGGCTGTCAGTCTGACACTCAAATTGTTAAATTCTTCCCCCACTCAGGCCTTCCATGACTTCTGTGCTTTACCTTGCTCTGCCATGGTTATTAAAACTTTGCAAAAAATCTGTTCATCTTTTTATCCCCCCAAAATATCTTTTATTTTACATTTCTTCATGCTTCACATAGCATCTTGGCACAAGCTTTTCTAAAGGAGGTGCCCCAAATCTCCTGATCAGTTGAGATGTGCTAATATAACATTAGCAGAAGTGCTTGTATCTCTTCCTCCACTGCAGCCATTCCCTTTTCACAGCAGCATGTTGGAAATTTTTCATTTATTCCTCTGTTTTCCTTTAAGGCTGTGGTTGTGTTTGTCACCCAGAGCACTTTGTACATTCCAGCTCCAGATTTACACAACAAGCTTAATCTCTTCTCCTGTGCAGTATCAATAGCAATCAGTCAGCCAGCACAGGCTGCAGCTGAACCAGCCCCCCGAGTGCTCCTCTTGCTAATTTTAGCTCTGGTTTGTACTCTGGGGTGTTTATACTTCAAACTGTAAATAACTTCTGTTTCCAGTTGTTTTGTCACCTGTTCCTGATGTTGTAACATGGTTTAAAAGAAGCCATGTGAGCAGCCAGGGGATACAAGCAGCTCCCTGTTTTCTGGGTGTCTCTGAAGCCTCTCTAACAGCTGAAGAATTGATGTTTTTTTGCTAGTGTGGAATACATGTAGCTCTTACCTCTCTTTCAGAGCTGGGCCTTTGGCCCTCTGGCAGTATTTAAACTTACTTTGTAACTAGAAACACTTTAGTCGTGGGAGTGTGATACATGTAAAATTTATGACTGACTGACAGAATTTCGAAGGAGTACAAGTAGGTGACTTCTTTCAAGAAGTGAGGTGAGGCCAAGGGGAGCAGGTTGGACTTTATATATTAATGAAATTATTGCTGTGATTCATAAAAGTTGGTTACAAGCAACTCTTGCTGCTTTCCCTTTTTGTCTGTCCTCTCATGCAGCATAACTGATTACCCCTTAATCTGCCCCTAAAAAAGAGGGGGACAGTACATTGGTTATTCAGCAAACCATAAATGTCCTGAAAAGTGGCTTTAACAAGTTCCTCCTCCCTTTCTTTGCTGTAAGCAGGGACAGGAGAGGAACATCAGGAGTGTGTGAATGGGGCGAGATCTAACAGGAGAGTGTGAAAAATCCCAAATGGGTGGGTGCGATGGCCTGGGCTCCTTCCCTCGGAGCAGGGGTTGGATGTGACAGAGGAAATGGTCCCTGCGCGGTGGCCGGGACAAGCAGTGGCACCGTGCATGAGGCAGGGCAGGGGTGCCCGGGGGCCGCTCCCCGGCTGTGCTTTCCCGGTGCGCAGGAGGGGGATCGGCAGTGCCGGCCCCGCAGCCGTGGCCCCGGGGCTGCAGCCGCGTCCCGCTGCCCCTTGTCCGCCGGGACCTGCCCCGAGCCCTCCGCCGGGTAACGGGGGCGGGCGGGCGAGGGATCGGGCACGGCCAGCTAGGAGGGTTCTGCATCAGGCTGTACCAGCCCTGGGTGTTCAGGGGGCTCCGCTTCAGGTGGGAGGGCAGCGAGAGTCAGAGACCACCAGGAGAGAGACGTTTGTATCTTTATTGTGCTCATACAAAACAGAGGGATCGGGGAGGAGGAGCCGGCGAGGCTGCGGCTCTCGGGGGTGCCATCACCAGCCCAAACATTCCCCATCACCAGTGCCGACTCGGCCGCCCCAGGTGGGCGGATTTAGCTTGTCACCAGCTGCTGCCATCACCACTCAAGCCGCTAGTTCCATCTCCTGCGCTGCAGCGTGGGTCCCTGCTCCTCGCAGGAGGGAACAGGCAGCCAGCAGCATCACAGAGCATCGTGCAGAAACACAGGGACAGCGTCAGGGTCACTCGGCTGGCTCTCCTGGGGGGCAGTCCTGTGGATCAGCATGGAGTGCTTCTTGAAGGCACCAGGCCAAGCCAGAGGAATCACCACAGGGGTCTCCAGGGGTGATGGGTCTGGTTTGGAGCATCCCAGTAAGCGTAACTCCTCAGTGCTGACATCGAGGGACATGCTGGTATCCATAAAGGATTTTATTGCTGAGATGTCCCACCTGGGCGCCGGCACTTTCCCAAGGGCTGAGATGTCTTCAGGCAGCTCAGAGCTCTTGAAGAGCAGGCTCTCCAGGGGTTTGGAGTGCTTGTCTTTCTTGCAAGGTGTCGAGGTGTTCTGTGATGCCACATTCATCAGGCAGCCATCTCTGCTGGGGTGCTCACAGGGCAAACCAGACAGCTCAAGCGTGGTCTGGCCACGGTGGGCCTTGCAGAAACAGACAAGACTGAGGTCAGAGATGTTCTGGGTCAGACTGTGCGGCTCAGTCTTCACACAGCTGCTCAGAGACTCCACCTGCTTGACAACACACAGAGAACTGCCACTTGCTGCATTGTCCAAGTCCACAGGAAGCTCCCAGGTGTCTTGTGTGAGCTCCCAGGTGTCGTGTTTGGAAGCACTGCTAGAGTCCCTGTAATAGCTCACAACAGGAGAAGAATAGCTATGGCTGGAGGAGCTGGCCAAGAACCCATTTTCCAGGATTTCCTTTCTGGTCAGAATGCTGGTGCTGTGCCTCTGGGTGGACAGCATGGTGCAGAATCCAGCAGCTCTCTGGTTTATGGAGAGAAATCAGGATAAACCTGTTACTGTTCACTACTATTCACCAATGGATTACAGACTTACAGTAGCAGGACCACTCTTGGCAAAATCTTCTCTCAGTCTTGCGGGGAGCTGAGCAGGATCTGGGACATGTAGGAGAGCACCCAGCCTATCACTCTCTTTTAGGGTAAAACAGTTCCACCACAGCCTGTTAGCTGCTCAGAGGTCATTGTGGAATCTCCCTAAAGTTGTATTTTATTTCACCTCAGCCTGTATATCACTATTCTTAGATTTGTACAGGGGATAGAGGCATTTTATCCTCACCCCTGAAGTTAGAGGGCCACTAACCCCAGCTAGAATTAAGTCCCTTTGAGAAGGAGGCACAAAAACCAGGCTCTGGCTAGGATGGGAGAGGTTGAAGGTCAGCTCTCATCTTACTTTAAGTCCTATACATGATAACCCTCAACTCCAGGTCAGCCAGGAGCCAACTTTCAGCTCCTTCCTGAAGGACTGGGTAGGCCAGGGAAGGGGATAGCTATACTCCAAACCCAGCTTAACTCTGACTGCATATAAAACAGTGATAAATAGCTCCTAAATTTACTGTAATGGGCCTGTATAGTCAGTCTAGAAGGAAAGTCTTCTCCAAGAGACTAAGACCCACCTTTTTTAAATGAAGGAATAAAAACCCAGAATAAATAGTACCTGCAGCTCCTGTGAAGACCCTCTGATGTTCTCAGCCCTCCTCTACTAGTGTTACTTACAGCAGTTTTATAGTTCTGGTAATCAATTAACAGGCTGATTTCCTAATTAAGCTAGTTTGGGAGAGGGAGGAGCTTCTGTTTG
>JAHXMQ010010625.1:1823955-1841552 GCA_020466415.1 Ammodramus savannarum pratensis | reverse complement strand
GTCCCGGGTCAATGTAAGGGTGGATGCGGGATGTCCCGGCTCGGTACCGGGCTGGATGCGGGGTATCAGGTGTGGATGCGGTGTCCCCGCTCGCTGCGGGCTCCCTGAGGGAGCAGAGGGCGGGGCGGGCGGGCGCCCTCCCGCGCGCGCCTCTTTGTGCGGGCGGGATGCGCGGCGCGCATGCGCGGCCCGGCCCCGCGCGGGGGGAGCGCCGTTGGCGCGAGATAGGAAAGCGCCGCCAGCGCCGCCGCTCCGGACCCGCGCCCGGCCCTCAGCGCGGCCCGGCCCGGCCCGACATGGCTCGCCGTGCCCGCGGGTGAGTGCCGGCCCCGCCGTGCCGCCGCTGCCCGTGCCCGCTCCCAGCCGCCGGAGGCTCCTCCCGGCCGCCCGTTCCCGCTCGCCGGCCGGACAGCGGGATGCGGGGCGGCGGCCCCGCGGTACCCGCGCTGGGACAGCGCCCCGGCTCTGCCCGCTCGGGAGCGGGGGGCGAGCGGGAGCCCCGCGGCATTGCCCGCACCGATCCCCGCGCCCCTTTGCGCCAGCGGTCCGGGAGCTGCTGAGCTGTGCCTGCGTGCCCCCATGCAAAGTCCACCCCGAGGGACAGAAGGGAAAGAAATGGAAAGAAATACTCTTTCCCCTGCTCTGGGCAGAATAAAACTTTCCAGCTGGCGCCTAAAGTGGAGGATCTCCTTTCAGTCTGGGTTGTGTGGGTGGGTGTCGGTGAGGCTGGGGCTCGGTGCTGGAAAGGGGAGATCTGGAGCTCTGCTCTGTATGGTGGAGGTTGCTCCCTCCTGCTTTTTTTATCAGGGAGAAATGATAATCTTCCTTTATTCCCCCCTAGTGAGGAGCAGGATGAGCCGCATTACCAGGACACGGATTTGGATGTGCCGGAGCAGCGGGATGGCAGGTGCAAAGTCAAGTGGACCCCAGAAGAGGTGAGTGAGAGCCTGACATTTGCCGAGAGAGGTGCTTTGGGCTGGTGCCTCTGACATAGCACCCTGGGCTTGGGGGACTCCACCCCAGCCCTCACCTGCTGGCCCTGATCTCACCTCCTCCTGTGGAGAGGACCTTTTGTTGTGGGCTCAGAGGTTCAGGGGAGCTTGAAGTGCAGCCTGAAGAGCAAGAGCTCAAACGTTTTTAACTTAAGCCTGTGAGTACTGAGTGAAGCATCACTGCCTGCAGCACTCCTGTGAGCACAGAGGAGTCCAGATGAGGGCTGAGGCCTCCAATGAGCTGAAATGTGCAGTGGAAATGTACTCCTTTTTCTGGAGCATTGACACTTGGGATTATGGCTTAGTCATCCTGGCTGAGAGCCTGAAATTAACTGGGATATTCTCTTCCTTCCTCCCAGTTTCACTATCAGTTTGTGCTGTATGAAAACTACAGTTGGGTCAGAACGCCGAGTAAGGTGGCCTTTGTAGAGGGATCAAAGCCTTGGGCTCATGTTGGGCAGGGAATAATTTCATTACTGAACTATCCAGAGCTCACAGATAAGGATGTCTCTAACAGGCTTTCTGTGAGCTGTAGAAGTTTGTATACCCAGGCTATAGCAGGGGTCACAAAAGAAATGCTGTAGAGTCCTGTGGCACTGAAAGATAGAAGAGCACTGTGCAGGTGGTGATACACTTCAATCAGTCAGCTTTCCTGGCCAGACAAAGCCAGTGGCTGGGCTGGGAGATGGGCTGTCTGGTCAGGAGTGTTCTGGGGCTGGAATAACAGGCCCTTGCCACAGGGTTTGAACCAGACTGTAGAGGAACAGAGCTGAGCTCTTGTTTTGTACTTAATGTATGAGCTTGTCCTAGTACAGAGCTCAGAACCAGTCTGTTCCAGTTGGGCTCCATGTACTGGAGGGCTGCTAAACACTGGTGTGAGCTGCTTCCTCCTCTGAGCACACAGTGCCAGCAAAACCTTGACAGCTCAAAACATCCAACTTGTTCTTTTAATGTCATCAGCCCTGTGGTGTGTGTTGCCTCAGTGTATCTGAAAGTGAATGTTTTTTTGCAGGATGAGCAGCTGAAGATGTTAGTGAGCCATTATGGGCAGAATGACTGGAAGTTCCTGGCCAGCCACTTTCCTGTGAGTGACCCCATGCCCAGCTGGGAATCAATCCCAGTGTTTGCATGTTGCTGCTTCCCTGTGTCTGCGCAGTGGGAATCTTTGCTGACTCTGCTCTGGCTTCATAGCTCCAAGCTGTGAAATGGGGCTGCTTCAGAGCAGGGGGACCTTCTTGCATAGAGGGTTTCCCATGGTGAGTCTGTTGGTGAGAAATTGAGGTTCCTGTCCCTGTGTCTGGTGCCATGGGCCCAGGACCTCCATTTGTGTTCTCTGTGTGCTTGTGCAGGTGTTTTGTGGGACAGCCTGGGTGTGTGGGGACTGCTGTCACTTGGGGAGGTTTCTGGGCCCCTGGAGCCCCTGGTCTGACACAGGAATGTTCCCATTGCTGTTGCAGAACCGCAGTGACCAGCAGTGTCAGTACCGCTGGCTCCGGGTGCTGAATCCAGACCTGGTTAAGGGCCCGTGGACCAAAGAGGAGGATCAAAAGGTAAGGCAGGGCTGAGAGGATCAGAGTGTTGGATTGTCTCTGCAGAGAGGGTGGAGCTGCCAGACCCATCCTCAGGTGTTGTACACTGCGTGTAATTGTTCTCCCTGGTGGGTACCTGTGAGAGCAGCTCTGTCTGTCCTGCCCTGAGCAGCCCAGGCAGCCATGGTTGGGATGTGATGTGATCTAGGCCCCTCCAGGTAAACACCTTCCCCCTTTCACACAGTGCTGCTATAGTACAGAGCTGCCAAGGGAGAGAGCTGAAGAGGGAATTAATTCATCTGCCTGCTGGCAGGTCTCCACCTGGCCTGGCCAGGTTGGATCTAAGAGAAAATAAAACTGGCATTTCCTGTGCCACTGTAGGCAGGCTGGAGTGGATGTCTGAGGTTGGCTGAGTGAATCATGACTTCTGTGAGCCTGTTTCTCTGCTGAATCCAGAGTCAGCCAAGAGGGGCCAACTCAGACAGACTCATCATCTGTACTTAAGGAAAGTTGGAGTGAAATCCCAATTTTACCAAGGTTTTCTGGTACAGAACATCTTAGTTTGTCAGATTCTCTGTAACACTCCTGCTCCCCAGCTTCTTTTCCTTTTGGTCCCATCATGTTTTGTCAAACCCTAAAGAAGCTTCTCCTGATGTTGTTCCCTGTTCTTACAGCAGAACAGTTGTTGTCTGCTTTCCCCTTCCCTTTGCCTTGTCCTGACTCTGCCAGCCTACCCATCCTGGCCTGGCTAGGCTCCAGCTCTCTCCTTATTGCTTTGGCCCAGCTCCTTGGCCTCAGTTTGGCATCTTTGGTCCATTTTTCTGTGCTTGAAAGGCAAGAGTCTGCAGCAGGGACATTTGTTACATGAGCATCACTTCTACCTGCACCTTTCAGCTCAGCACAGCTGGTCAGGGTAGAAATGTTCTTTGAGAACTCTTCAGCCAGGATTTTGGTGAACATTGCAGATTGTTTCATCCTGACTGTGCCCTGGATATTTTAGGAGCCCAGAGTGGATTCAGTGCCCGGAAACATTTGTGTTGTGGCTCTGGCAGAAGTGACAAAGCCCTGGGTGGAGGGTAAGAGGCAAAGTGGATGGTTCTGAAGTGAATTTAAATCTCTCCCTGTGTGTCCTGGTGCTGTCAGGGCATGGAGCTGCAGCCTTGTCTGTCTTAGATGTACCACACTGATGGGGACAGTTGTCACACAGCAAGGCCCTTGCAAGTAGGGAGGGCAGAGGAGCCTTGGAGCAGGTGGGACTTGCCCCTTGCTCAGAAATAGGAATGTGTTTCTACATCTGGGCACCTGCCAGTCTCCACCCCATCTTCTGTCAGGGGTCATCTGCGTTCATAGGTGCCCTGTGGCAAAATGTCTGCATGGAAACAGCCTCCTACAGAAATTTGGCAGAATTACTGCTCTCATGAGGGTTGGAGCACCTGATAGCCCTGCTGGCTCCCTCCAGCTTGTCCTCCAAAGGGCCCTTCCTTTGTGTGCCCTTACCTGGTCCCAGGAAAGGCAAAGAGCAAAGCCTGAAGATGACTGCACTGACCTTCCCCTCCTTTTTTTCCATTTCCTTATTTCCCTCCCACTCTCTCCAAAGGTCATTGAACTGGTTAAAAAATATGGCACCAAGCAGTGGACCCTGATAGCCAAGCACCTGAAAGGGAGGTTGGGGAAGCAGTGCCGGGAGCGCTGGCACAACCACCTGAACCCTGAGGTGAAGAAGTCCTCGTGGACAGAGGAGGAGGATCGCATCATCTTTGAGGCCCACAAGGTCCTGGGGAACCGCTGGGCAGAGATTGCCAAGCTGCTGCCTGGCAGGTAGGACCCCTTTGCTCACTGCTGCCTTCCCTGCTGGCACATCTGTGTGTTAGGCTCTTGGGATGGGGCTGGGGAGGGTGGTGGAGCTGCTAGCTGTGCTTTAAAGCTGCTGGAAGTGATGGTTTGTTCCTTTCTGCTCTCTCTGCAGGACTGATAATGCTGTGAAGAATCATTGGAACTCCACCATCAAGAGGAAGGTGGACACGGGAGGTTTCCTCAATGAAACCAAGGAGTCCAAGTCTCTGTACTTGCTGGTGGAGGTGGATAACAAAGAGAAGCAAAGTCAGACAACAGCTGAAAACCAGGTACTGCACTTGCAGCAGGCAGCTGGGTCAGTCCCTGCCCTGCTAATGCATTCTGGAGCTCTTCATCCAACTTTCTGCTGCCTGTCACTGCCTTTTCCACAGCCTGGTGTCTGCATGGACAGTCTGTGCCTTCCCCAGCCTCCCAGATCTCTCCCTCCAGGAGTTAGGGGTGTATGGGAGCCTGAGTGTGTTATCCAGGCAGCACAGCAGCCTGCTGCAGCTGTTACCTTGCCCATCCCAGCATCAAGTCTGTCTTAGACACTGAATATTCTTTTGGCTTCATTGTGCTGTTATTGGTGGGAGGAGGAGGCTGCTCCAGACAGTGTGTGTGGGAGCAGGGTGAAGAGATACTGTGTTCCTTTCCTCTAGAAAAGGAAGTAGGGAAGTACACCCAGTGATTGTTTTCATGAAGATAGCATGTAGTTTTTGAAGGCAGGCTCCTGATAAATAGGAAACAGAACTAGTGCTACATGCTCAGCCTAAGTAGAACTTTCTCCTGGGACACTGTTAAGTGAAATCTTCAATTAAAAAGTCCTGTGTTCGTTATGTTGCATGGACTCCTTAGGCAGTGTAAGGGACAGAGCAGTGAGGGAGAATGGGGATGTGAAACAAACCCAGTGGCAGGTAGGAGAGTGGGCAAAGCTGAATGTGTCCAGGTGCTCTCTGTCCCCAAGATCTGACACTGTTCCTTTGCTTTCTGCTGATGTCTGGTCTTTCTTTGTGTGTGTGCCAAGAATGTCCTGCCAAACTGGCCAGTGGATGTCTCTGAAATAAAGGAAGAAGATGTCAGTGATGAGGAAGTCACAGGTGTGCAGGAGCTGCCCTTGGAGCTGCCAGCTGCAGAAGTGGCAGAGCAGAACGTGGAGGGGACCCCAGATGACGCAGTGCCCGAGGATGGCACTTCATTGGTGGAATCACCTTACAAATGGGTTGTTGAAGCTGCCAACTATTTGTACCCAGCTTGTGCTCCAGCCCTCAGTGAAGCTCTGGACATGATTGAATCTGTAAGTAACAGACCCTTGTTCCTCCAGTTACTGTTAGGGTATTATCCTCACCCTTTTTGTTTGAGTGAACTTACTGAATCCCCCTGATCATCATCACCCTGAGGAGGGCTGGGTCTGTCATTGCCTTGCAGCCTGCCCCTGTCTCTCTCTTCCAGGGCTGGATTAGACCTTTCCAGCACTGCCAGTATTGCTGTGAGCTTGTGGCTTTTCCTAGCTGGATGTCCTTGTGCATGGGCTCTGCCTGTGTGGGAGGCTGTGAGTGCTGGCAAACTTTCAAGGCCTTCTTTGTCAGCCAGAATGTGCCCAGCTCTCCTTTTTGTAACAGTTCAGGCCCATGCTCACTGGCTGCCCTTTCTGTCCTGTCCTGGGGTGGGACAGGACAGGACAGACTGGGAATAAGCCAAGCCCATTGTACTATGCAGGACAGACCATGTTGGCATAACTGCCACCATTTGCTTTCAGTGGAGGTAACTTCACTGATAATAGTTATTTTCAACCAGTCAAGCAGTGCTGAGGTCCCCTGGGTGACAGAGGCACACCAGGGATGGAGGCTGGCTAAAATCAACAGGGCACTTTGCTGCTATCAGAGGGAAGTTGCCTCTGCAGCCCCCAGCCTGCCTGAGGCATGAAGGAGTCACTTTGTATAGCAAGATGGTGTGCCTGAGGCTGAGCAACACATCTGTGGGCCCTTGGGGCCTGCTTGTGTGGTGCTGGGAGTTGCTGCTGGGGTGGAGCTGTGAAGCAGCTTACTTCTGAACTGGTCTGGTTAGTTTTAATCTGCTTTCAACTGTGCAGGTTCCACCAGAGCCTTGTGCCCAGCTGTACAGGTGTGCCCAAGACTGAAGGTTGCTCTTGGGTGATAGTTCCTTCAGTCCCTGTCCCCAGCCCTCTGCCCAGCTGGTGTTTTTTGTCCCCTCTCTGAAGGGGTGCAGCTGTTCGTGCAGCTGTGCTGTGAACCAAACAGGGAAACCAGCTTTGCATAAATACAAAAACCTGCCCTGTGCACAAGCAGCAGCTCCCAGCTGGGTCAGATCCCTGCTCTGCCTGTGGCAGAGGAGAGCAGGGCTTGAGCTGTCCCTGCCCAGGCTCCTTCCAAAGCTTGGTGCCATCTCACACCCCTACTTATTTCACCTCCCAGTTCACCAGTCTGTCTGCTCAGCTGCCACCCTGGGCTGCTGCTGACGCTTTCCCTTGTGTGCAGGACCCAGATGGGTGGTGTGACCTGACCCAGTTTGACCTGCCTGAGGAGCCCTTGGCTGGCAGCAGCAGCGGCAGCACCAGCCCAGCCAGACCAGCACCTGGTGAGGCGGCCCCAGCACTGCCCAGTGTCACCGAGTACCGCCTGGACGGCCACACCATCTCTGACCTGAGCAGGAGCAGCAAGGGAGAGCTCATCCCCATCTCCCCCCACGCTGAGGGCAGCTTTGGCACCCCGCCCTCCGTGCTGAAGAGGCAGAAGAAGAGGAAGATCTCCCTCTCACCTGTCACAGAGAACGTCACCAGCACCAGCATGTCCTTCCTGGACTCCTGCAACAGCATGACGCCCAAGGGCACCCCTGTAAAGACACTGCCCTTCTCTCCATCTCAGGTATCTTCTTGCCCTAATGTCATGTATGCCCATCAGCTCTGCCAGCTTTGTGCTCCTCCTGCCTTGAGTGAGGCTGTGCCAGTGTGCAGAGTGTGTTCTGCACTAAAAGAAGGCTCAGAGCTGGTTTCTGACACTGCTTCTCTTCAGTGCTGCCCTTCCTGTGGGAGCAGCAGCCAGGGTCTCCATCTGGGAGTGACTGCAGCTTTAAGGAAGTCCAGCTACCCTGTCTGAGGGGCAAGGGTGCCCATTGTGAGGAAGGAACCCCATCTTCATACCAGGGTGTGATGGAGAGCACACTGCTGCTGTCCCCAGGGCATTGCTGCCCCAGCTGTGGGCAGCAGAGTGGCACTAGTGAAAACTTGCTTTCCCTATCTGCTGCCCAGCCTGTGTGACTGAACTGCAAACAAACACCTTGTGCAGATCTGTCTTTCTGTGCCTATGGAAATGCTCCTGGCTTTGTGTTTGTTGCAAAAGGGTCTTAGGATCTTTCAGCCTTTGTTGTGACTCCCACAGTGTCCACACACATGGACATCACCTTGGAGCACTGTGGTGGTCTGACCCATGAGTGTCTCATGTAGAAGGAGTGGAAGTGTCTATAAATCAAAATAAAGGCTGCTGCATTCTCCAGTACAATTCCCACTGCAGCTCTGTTGTCCAGACCCTCCCCAACTGTATCTTCCAGGTCTTTATTTCTGCTGTTTCTGCAGCAGAAAACATGGGAGAGGCACCACAGGAGAGTCCAAAATGCAGGTTCAGGTGGACCTTGAATGGAAGGCCAGCACAAAGAAGAAATCAGAGCAGGACCCATAATATCCCATAATGTCCAGCTCTGCAGAGTGTAAAAGGCAGGAATGTCTGGAGTGAGTTTAAGAAGACAAAAGTGCATGTCCTGCCTCAAGCTGAGCTTCAGCCATCAGTGAATGTCACCAACACAGTTTTTCTCTTCCAAGAGCCTCTTTGGTACAAACACTGTTCCTTATGGGAGCAGAGCTGTCCCTCACTGGCTGCTGGGAAGTAAAACCCTAGAAGATCTAATACAGTTTGCTGTTTTCTCATACTTAAGCTGAAGACAGCTCAGTGCAAGACCTGTTAACTTGTACGCTTTGTTACATGGACTTCCCTCATGTTTGCCAGCCTGAGTTGGGTGAGCTGGGATTAGCAGTGCAAGGAGAGACTTCTCTTTACTCTGTAACTGGTAGCTCTAAAAGTTGTATCAGCTTTATGGGAAGTGTATAGTCTTTATAGGGATGAGGCACCTTCTGGCAAGTTTTGTGTATCCATGTACAGAACTGTGAGTCTGTAACCCACTCTGGTTTGGGAGGGTTGTTTCTACTTCAGGGTTTCTTTCATATTTAGGGAAAAATAATGGCTTGTGCTGCAATGCTGGGCTGCTTGAGACTGAGTATCTTCAATTTTTCTTTCCTGTGCTGTGCAGTTCCTGAACTTCTGGAGCAAACAGGATACACTAGAACTGGAGAACCCCTCCCTGACCTCCACGCCTGTGTGCAGCCAGAAGGTGATTGTCACCACCCCACTGCACAGGGACAAGACCCCTCTGCTCCAGAAGAACTTAGCGTAAGTTCCTCCTTTTCCCACACAGCAGTCTGGCCCAGCTCAGACACAGCTCCCAGTACTTGTCATGGTACTACTGAGAGAGGGGCAAGGCAGGCTGGGGATTTCCTTAAATCACTGTTTTCTCCCCCAAAACAGCTCTTTGAGCTGCAGGAAGTGTCCAGGCTCACTGAGGGCACAGGCAGTGACCTCTGTTGTGCTCAGCTGCTGGTGGGCTGTGGCCTTATGTGGGTTACAGCCTGTCTGATCCCTTGTCTTTCCCTCTCTGCTCCCAGGTTTGTCACACCAGATCAGACATATGTGGTGGACAACACACCTCACACTCCCACACCTTTCAAAAATGCCCTGGAGAAATATGGACCAATTAGACCTCTGGTAATTATTGGGCAGGGCTGTGCCTTGTGGGGCTGATGAATGCAAATGAGACATGGGATTGAGGGAGGTTGGGGCAGGGCTGTGAGCAAACTCTTATCTGTGCCAGAACAAAGGGCACTTTGGTAGTGCCAGGCTGAGAGGGGAGGGGTGAAGGGGACATTGTCACAGTGATCATTTCATTGCAAGGAGCTGCAGGACTTTTAGATCTTCTGTAAACCAGCTAAAAATGCCAAAAGCTGCCTTGCATCAGGCTGCAGTGCTTGGATTGAGGAACAGGGAAATGATCTGCCTAGGGCTCTCTGAGGAGCTGGATCCTCCCAGGCCTTGTGTGCACACTGGTCTGATGGCACACTGGGGTTCAGCTGATAAGTCCCTGCACCTGCAGATCCTGTAAATTCATCAGGCTAGCTGAAAATTTGTCATATCTTTTCCAGCTGAGAAGCAAATAGGATTTTGTGTTTGTCCTCCCACTGTGGGCTCTCCTGACCCCATTGTCCCTTGAGGGGAATGCTTGTGACCCTGCCCAGCATAGGGATTTTAACTGTCTGGTGCTCTCTCTGCCTTTCCCCCCCAGCCCCAGACCCCTCACCTGGAAGAAGACTTGAAGGAGGTGCTCCGAAGTGAAGCTGGCATCGAACTCATCATCGAGGATGATGTGAAGCCTGAGAAACAGAAGAGGAAACAAGGGGTGAGCTGGCTGTGCATCCATACCAGCTGCTAAGTTGCCCTGTACTCTTAAGGAGTGTTTTGGCTGGTTTGATTCATCCTGCTATAGGTGCCAAAATGCTTTTAGTCCTGTGGCTGCTCTCTTTTAATCAGCAAGAGCTGCCTGAGGTTATGACCTGCTTAAAGTACTTCCAGGAGTGTCCTGGTTTATGCTGAGCTCAGGGCTTGTTGGCACACTTGGAGCACCTGGGGCAAGTTGGACTCTCAGAAGGATGTGGCATGGCATGAAAAGTCTCAAATTCTTGGTGGCCTCCCCTTCTTACTAAAATCTCCAACTCTAAACTGGTGGCTCAAGGTGCCAGGAGGGGGGCACTGTAAGCTGCTGTGCCCTGTGGTGGGGCAGGCTGCACACATCTTCCCCCTGAGGTGCTGGTGCCATGCAGAACTGGGGTGCTGTGGCCTGGGTGGGCCCCCAGGGTGGCCTTTGCAGGTGGCTTTGTGCTGACACCGGTGTCCCCACATTCCCCAGCTGCGCAGGAGCCCCATCAAGAAGGTCCGCAAGTCTCTGGCCCTGGACATTGTGGATGAAGACATGACACAAAACCTGCCTGCCCTCCCCAAGACTGTGTGCTTCAAAAGAGCCCAGGTGAGGGGTTGTGAGCTCAGAGCAGGCTCTGCTCTGAAAAAACTCTGCAAAGCAGCAGTGGCAGCCTGGAGCTGCCTTTGAACAGCCCATGGGGATGAAGGGCTGGGTTTCTTCTTTCCTTACACTTTTTCTCCTGGTGCAGCCTGTGAATTTCCTGTCAAGGTCCCTGAACCTGTCCTCCTCGAGCAGGAAGAATGACAGTGGTTTGCTCAACAGAGCCTTTGTGCAAGTGCAGCCAGAGAAAATGTCCTACAGGAAAATGCCAAGCCATTTCAGACCACCAGAACCGGTAAGCCCTGCAGCAGCCACTGCTCTCCCAGGCAGGAGTTTATCTGGCAGTGCAGCCCTTGTGCCTTGAGGAGTGAGGGATGGAGCTCTGAACTGCTGCACAGGAATCCCTGCACTGTCAGGGCTGTCTTCACATCATGGCTAGGACATGCTGAGCCAGAGGTGCCATTTTATGTTCCTCAAAGACACAGCTGTGGCCTGCTCTATTGGAATTAAACACTGCAACACTGCTCAGCATGTTTAGCCCTGGGTTTCCTCATGGAAATCCTCACCCAGAAAGGAATTTGGATGACTACTCTAGCAGTGAAGTAAACCTTCCTTTTTCCAGTGGGCACTCCTTGAGTGGACAAGCAGCAAGCTCATCTTTTTTTGCTTTTCAGGGCAGAGCAACTCTGAAGTGCTGTATAAAGGTTAAACAGGAAGGTATTTCCCACCCCTGTGTTTTTAGGGTGTTTCTGGGTAGTGGGGAGGGCTGTGTGCCTCAGGCAGCATAGGCTGGCTTTATCCTGACCCTGTGGCAGTACAGAGCTCCAGTGGCAGTGTGGCACCTTGTACCTTGTGCTGAGGTTGGTGCTGTTACAGCAGCTCTGCTCCTCAGCTCTGCACAGCTGTGCTGGAGTCACAGCCCCTACAAATGCCCTCTGGGGCATAAACAGCTCTCTCTACAATCTTCACCACTCACAGGCAGGATGCATTCATGGAGAGGTATCCCTATTTGCTGGGCTTAGATAAAATCTAAGTGTAGCTTAGGCATGGAAATTTGGACCATAATTTTGTAGGTATTTACTTGGGTTGAGTATTTGAGGTCTCTGGTAGCTTCAGTGGGGATGGAAACATGTGCTGTCCTTGTTGGAGGGGTTAAGCTGCAACTGGGGGCTCCTGTGATGGTGTTTTCCCATCCCAGGAAGGTGCAGGGTTGTCCTCAGGAAACTGCAGTGAGGGGGGATCTGTCCCTGCATTAGAGCTGTCGTGTGAAACCTATTTCTTCTGACAAATAAATACCCTTCAGCCAGAGTAATTCCTCCTCCTTCCCAAAATAAACCCTTCTTAAGCACTTCCATTTCTCCTCCTGTCCTCACCAGGGTTGTGCTGCTCTGAGAGCTAATGGCTCTGTATAAATAAACTTTGGGGGTGACAGGGAGGCAGCTGCAGTGGTGACAGAGTACAGGTGTGCAGTGAAATCCCTCTGCCCACAGCCAGCAGGGCTGCTGCTGCCTCTGGGGATTTATTGTGCTGCTCTGGTGCTGCTGGCAGGCAGTTTTTAGTTAAGGAAGCTCATCCAGCTCTGGGCTGAGCCTCAGTGGGCTCAAAGCCACTCTGGGGCTGTGTGGGACATTCCTGCTGTGACAAACACTGGAGCCCTGGTTCCCTGCAGTGCAGGTATTTCCAGTTCAGGGCATTGCCTGGCTCCTGGCATTTACCAGAGGATCCTCAGGGGCTTTCCTGGAGTGCAGAAACACCTCATGGGTGCCCTTTCTGCATGCAGAGACTGAGGCACTCCTGGGTTTTTGCTGTGGGACCCTGCTGAAACTGAAGGCACCAGATTGCTGTTGAGGATGGCATTGGATCAAAACAGACCTGGGGCCCAGCAGCTCCTGTAGGAGTTGAACTGGTTGGCAATAAACTCCAAAGCTGTGCTTGAATTTCTTTCATCATTCTGGAATATCTTCAGGGCTGTGAATAGGTTTGGGGTTTTTGTCTTGAGGCAAGTAAGGGAAAGCCCTGAAAGGAGTTTCTTGAAGTGGAGCACTCACCTGGGAAACTGCTGACCCTGAACCCCAGAAATTGCCACCCCAGCTATGAGGAGTATCTGGTGGTGGGCAAGTTCCTCCTGGGTGTGAGATGAGTTCTGAAGTTTTATTTCCCTTGTAGGTTTTGTTTATTTTTGCAGTCTTTCAGAACAGGATGTCACAAGATGTTTGTCCTTGGCCTTGACTGTGTTGTACACATCCTTTCTCTTCCCTCTGCAGATGACCAGGGCTTGGAAAGCAGTGGCCTGTGGTGGAACTCGAGACCAACTCTTCATGCAGGAGAAAGCTCGACAGTTTCTGGGCACATTTAAACAGAGTCACACATCAAGGACCTTAATCTTATCATGAAGGATTGTTCTGCTTTCTAATCTTATTTTTTAAACCTTTTTAATAAGTGGAGGGGGAACCACAGGAAAAAATGTCTTCTGCCAGGCCTTAGTATATGGGAGTGGATTATTTTTTCCCTTCAGTTCCCAGGTAGATCTACATTGTAATAAATTGGGCTAACTGCTGGCTAGTGTGTGGAATGCAAGCTTTGGGATCATTATGGAAAGGCAAACAAGGGAGGCTTGGAGAGCTGACAGCAAGACCTGTCTCTGCAAGGCCTGAGTTCTGGAAAAGTGGAAGCAGCAGCTGTGTTGCACCTTGGAGCAGCAGGTGCTGGAGACTGGCCTCACAATATCCCTGGATTCCTGCTGCTGTTCTGGTACCTCAGCAATGACTTTGTGAAGGTTCCTGCATGCCCTGAGTGTCCCTCCTGGCTTTCCCCAGGGGATGGAGTGTCTCCCTGGGCTGGAGAAGGAGGAGGGAGGGTGTGGTGCTATGGGGTGAGCTGTGCCTGGAGCCCCTTGCTCCCTGTGGGGCTGCTTTGTGCTGCCATGGCTCCAGCAGGGGCCTCTCCCCACAACTGTGCTCCCTCTTCCAATAAACGATGGTGCTCACATCCCTTGGGCTCTGCCTCTGCCTCACAGCACTGGGGGAAGGCAGCAAAATGCTGGGGTTTGTGTGGGCTCTTTGCTTTTTGTCCTGGCAAGTTGTTAAATTCCTGTTGGCTTCTCAGCACGGAGGAGAAGGGATGTTCCTACACACACTCTGAGTTTCATCAGCTGTTCTGAAGTTTTGGCTACTTTATGTGAGTCAGGTTTGGGATCTCTGCAGAGGTGGATGAGGCTGGAGAAGAGCAGCAGGAGTGTGTGATGTAGCAAAGCCTTTCTGTTGCTCCTCCTTTGGAGACTAAAGTTGCACCATGTATCTCTCCAGTGTGGGAACAGTAGCACTGCCCTGGTTTGAGGCAGCCAAGGATGGAATGTGGGGATCTTAGCAACATATTAACTTTGTAATTGGAAAGGTGTTGGGAAAACTGCAGAGCAGCTCGACAGAACAGGAAGAGCTTTCTGGGTGAGCTGTGCTGTCCATGGCCAGAGCCAGCCTGGCAGATCTGCCTCTGCCTGGGGCTGTGCACAGAACAAAGCTGTGCCCACCCCAGCGTGCAAAACCAGAGCTGGGCTGTACAAATCTCCTTTCAGGCTGTGGCTTATGCTGGAAATAGAGTAAAAAAATCCTTGCTGACAAACTTGTTAATAAAACCTTGGATCCTGGGAAATGAGAGAGGTTTAGAAACCCAGCTAATTTTTCATTTTTACAAGCTCAGGGCCAGAGCAAATCCATGAAGTAATTTTTATTTCTGTTTCTTGCTGTTGCAATGTTTGCTTTGGAAAGACAGCTGGGACCACTTGTCTGAAAGCCTGGCTTTAGCTGCTCCCATTCTGGTGTTATTTTAAGAAAAATCGTCACAAACCCATCCCTCTCTGCTGGGGCTTTGGTGGGCTGGGCTGTTCCTGCACTGGTGCCTGCACAAACCCAGCCTGGAATTGCAATTCCTTCCTGGAGCTGTGAGCAGGCAGGGGCTGCTGCAGGATAAATCAGGCTGAGAGCCTGGCCCCTCTGTTTGAGAGCTGCCCCCAAATTAAAGGAGGATGAGACAGAATAAACTGCTTCTCTGAGGCTGTAAATCCAGGCAGTGCAGGCTGTCCTGTACTGCAGAACATTTATGGAGAAAGCTCAAAGGGCAGAAAAATACCAAGGTCTGGCATAGTTGATGAGTAAAATAAAGAATTAGCTTTTAATTGGAAAAGGGAGCTGCTTCTAGTGTTGAGGTTGCCAGTGTGGTTTGGCTGTCCTGGGGCCCAAGAATAGACATTGGTGAGGTAAAAAAAGGTTGTACTTTGTTTTTCCTGTGACTTTGGATGCTCTGCTTTCTTTCCAGTAAAAATCTCGTGGAAATTGAACTCCATGCTGCCTGTGGAGTTACTGGGCTGGAGCTGGAGACCCCTCCCAGTCTGAGGCTCCATGTCCCTGGTTGATGTCCCTTGAGGCCTCTGCAGTGACACAGAGTGGCCCAACCTTCATTCACAGGGGGGAATCTGGATGTTTAATTTAAATTTAAATGAAAAACGGATGAAAGTGTTCCATGAGCATTGGCTGTGTGTGGGAGGAATCCCCTCCCATGGCCCAGCTTGTTGCACAAACCCCGTGTTGCTGCTTGACTTAAAAGTTTGTTTTTTGGTAATTTGCATTCCACAACAGATCAGATGACACTCTGGTTGAGTCCAGACATGGAAAAAGGTTTTTTAAAAGGGATTTTTAAAGGATTTTTACCAGGAGTGGGAGGGGAATATCATAGCCAGAGCTCCTGGGTTGTGGCAGTGCCCTGCTAACAGGATGTTGTTTCCAGCTGGGAAGGGTAAAAATAACGGAGTAAGGAGATTAAAAAACGAGATCCATGTTTTTTTATTGGCAATCTTACTTCGGATGGAGCCTGGTGGGAGGAGCACGGAGCTCACATGGCTCCATGGTCAGCAGTGTGGGAGCTGCTGTGTGTCCCTCCAAGGGCTCTCAGCTGCTGGGCTCCTTCCTCTGCTCAGAGCGATTTCACACCTTTTTATCTCATTTTCACAGCTAATTCTGCTAAAGCCTGTGCAAACAGTAGGTTGCTCACAGGGGACTCTTTTGGTTCCACACCCACAGAGAGAGATATCTGACCTGGAGGAATGCAAGTGGTGAACAGAGAAATTCCTCTGCAATATTTTGGGCATTTCTTGCATTTGAAGGAAATACAAGAAAAAGACAAATGATGAGGCTCAGCTAAGGAACAGGGTATGAGACCAGCCCTGGCAAAGCAAGGGTTCTGTGGGCATGGGATCCATGTTTGTGTTCCTGGGATGTGGAGTTCTCCAGATGTTGGCAGCTGTGTCAGGAGACCCTGCTGGCCTGGCTGCAGTTCCTGCTGCAAGCCAGCCTTGTCCTGCTGACCTCTGAGGGCTCCTTAGTGACAGAGTAGGGGAATTTCTCCACTACAGCATCATTAGTAGCTCAATATTAATTGGCTACACCTCAGTGATGTTCCATAGGCTTTATCACTGCTCAGTGCAGGAAAGGACCCTGGGATGAGAGCAAGGGGGTGCTGAGGTTGGGGTGGGGAGTCCAGGGTTTCTGCTTTGCCAAAAAATCCTTTGATCCTGGGGATTACTGACAGCAGCAAAGCGCTTCCTCTCCTGCCTTTGCTTATGGTTTTTATTGAGTAATTGCTCAGCAATAACCTTGTAACATTTCCCGTGTGCATTTCTTGTCACTCTAACCTGTGGGTTTAGAGATTTGGGAAATTAAAAGGATGATTCTAGCTGGGCAGGCACATGCTGAGGATTAGGTGAGGAGCTCCTGGGTCTTGCAAGAGATGGAGACCACTTGTGCTAAGGGCTGGCTGCAGCTGGACAGGACAGTAACTGTGCTTTGGAAAACCTAAAGTCCTGCCTGCTCCTGTTTCTGGAGTGAGAAAACTGCAGTTCTTCATCTCTGCCTGAGCACAATAATCAAATATTAAAACATGGTACTAGGTGGAAAACATTTTCCTGTGGAAACCAAAGGGTCCAGGGTGAGGAAATAAATATTTCCACTGAGAAGATTTTAGGAATGAGAAATTTCAGGGAGTTAAAACCCCTGGTGTGAAAAGACTCAGCAAAACTATTAAGGGGACAAGCACAGGGCCACCTTCCCTGGCCATGGGCAGCCTCTGGCCTGTACCAGTGTGGCTGGCAGTGGCCAGAATAGCTTGTGAAAGGCAAATCTAATACTTTATAGCAGGTTTGTGTTTGTAAATGCTTTATGTTTGGTTTTGTTTTCTGTAAATACTAAAGAGATGCTGTAGGAAAATGAATAGATGTTGCATTCCTAATTCCCCTTAGAATTTTTCAAAATTTGTTCAGTTTTGGAGAGCTCACTCAAAGCTTTGACTTTGAGAAAGGCAGCCACCCCAGGGAATGGGATGCCTTGTACCACAATGATGTCTTTAAAGATGGAGTTTGGGGTTTTTTTGGGGGGTTTTGGTGCCATCCTGCTGTGCCCAGTTCTGGGTTCAGCCAGGGGCACTGGGCTGCTGAAAATGCTTAATTCAGTCTATTGGGGAAGGGAGAGCCCAGTGCCTGGCTGTGAAAATAGAGTTATCTGTAATTGTACAGGAGGTAACAGGTGCCAAAATTGCTGTCAGATCTGCAGAAAAGGACCAGATAAGAGGAAAAAAAATAGAAATTTTAAATTCAATTCTGCTGATGTACTGGTCTATTCCCAGGGTCAGTGTAAATTGAGATTTGAATTAAGCCAAAACAGCCCCGTTAATGTCTAAATCTGCCATTTCTCATGCCCTGCGCAAGCAGACAAACACAAAATCAATATTTGCTCTAACTGTTGCTAAGTTTTCTTTACAGATTAATTTCTGCCTAATAATCCCTGCAGCTGCAGCTCTCTGGAGCCCTCCTTGCCATGGCTCCTGCCCTGTGGTTCCCTCCCAGCCCATGATCCTGAGGGGATGTGGGGACACTGCCTGACCCCTCCTGCAAAACCCACCCTGCTCTGCCTTCGGGGCTGCACCCAGCATCCTTCATGGCAAGGGATGGATGAGGGGATTGAGGCTTTCTTTAGTGAATTTGTGGATGACACTGAGCTGGGAGCGTGTGTCAATTGTGACAGTGTTCACTGGGGTCTGAGGATGAGGGGAGAGATGAGGATCT
>JAHXMQ010010625.1:1774815-1784908 GCA_020466415.1 Ammodramus savannarum pratensis | reverse complement strand
AAGAGACTTTTAACATTTCTCGGGGTCACAGTGACCAGCAAAAGATCCTGAGAGGGAATGGCAGCAGGAGCAGGGCTAGCACGTCCCCTGAAGGCAGCAAAGCAGGGCCTGGGTAGATAAACTCCCTGAAAAATGGTCACACTCCACTCCCTGCTCAGCCTCCCCATCCGTGGCAGGGCTGGCTAATAACAGACAGATCCTCAAATGGCCATTGAAGCTGCTGCGAGGGAGCTGCTGCACTCTGCTAACTTTCAATAATCGCTGAAGCAATGGCAATAGAGTTTGTGCACTGCGGTGGAAGAGATCTATTAAAAGTCCCTTCCAAGCCTCTGCTGCTGGGAAGAACAGTTAATTGAAACCATGGTGCTTGTTTTAATTGTGTCTGTGTGTAAGCCTTTGCTGGAATTGCTCTGTCAAGGCTGCTTCCCCTCCGCCACCCCTCTCCTCAGGCAGGTGATGCTACAGCATCACTGCCTTTCACAACAGGCTTGGATTTACTGCTGGGAAGGGCAGCAGGGCTGCAGGGCTGCACAGCCCCTCAGCCTCCCTCCTGCAGAGAGACAGGATCCATCCCTGGCAGTGCTCAAGGCCAGGCTGGATGGGGCTCTGAGCAACTTGGCCTGGTGGAAGGTGCTCCTGCCCCTGGCAGGGGTGGGAGGGAAGGAGATGCATCGGTTTTGGTATCACTGAGCCAGATTTGGAGCTTTGCTGGGGCCATTCTGTCACTGTTGAGTCAGGAGTGGGAGTGAGGTGACATGTGACTCTAGGTCTCTTCAGGAGGTTACTAATTTGAGTTTATTAGAAATTTATTCTTTTATATCACAGCCTTGTTGTGCAAATTCAAGTCAGTACTCTTTCACATCTGTTCAGCAGTTTCACTTCTGTGTGCTGTGATCAGACATTTGAGGTACCCTTTTCAATAGAGGAGTATAGATAATATTTAGGGAGGGAATACAGACTTTCATGGACAGATAGTTTTAGCCATTGGTACTTGAGACACAACAGTGATGCCAATTTTTGAGAAAAAAGAAAATTTAGTAACAAATGGGAATCCACCTGTTCTGATACAGGTGGATTTGACTGGTCATTTAAGCAACACACTGTCACACTGTTGGTTAATTGAAAAGACACTCTTTGCTAAACATCTTATGAGAAAACAACTATTCAAAACACTAGTTGTATGATCATTTTAATTCTTTTTCTCAGCTTTCTCAAAACTCTCCAGAACAATTCTTGGGAAAGTTTATCTGGCTTTCTCTCTGTGACCAGACTCTCACATCCACACCGTTCATCCCTGAATGCAGAGGTGGCATTTCACCATGACAGGATGGTGAAAATCACAAATGCAGATATGCAGTGCCAAGTCAGGAGAATACAGAAACACACTATCAGCACCAAGATGCTGCAGCTCAGAGCCAGTCTGGGACAGGCATAGGGTGCTGTGTGGCAGGTTTGGGCTCAGCTCATGGCAGTGGTGTGTGATGGATGATGGAGAAGGGAGGGATGTGGTGACAGCTCCAATGCTCCCAGTAACTGCTGGGAGTGCTGTCACTGCTGGCACCCACCAGCCCAATCAGAGGAGACCAGGAAAGATGGGATATTCCTGATGGAAGTGACCCCAGCAGGGCAGGGTGATGAGCAGCAGTGCCAGGAGAGATACCCGAGCCCAGGGCCAGCTGTGGCACTGCTGGGGAAGGGATAATCCTGCTGCTGGGAGGGATCCAGGGCTCAGCACCACAGGCTTAACCCAGCCTTGTGCCAGAGCTGTGCTGCTTGCCAGGCTGCTGTAAAAGCAGAGAGAGCCCCAAGAGCAGTTTCTGTGGTGCATTTGTGCCAGGGAGGTCAGAACCCAGCAGTGCTGGGCTCCCTTGATGGGTGCTGCTTTCCCAGGGCTGAGATGAATGCTGAAATTTAATAACTGCAGAGGCAAAGCTAATCAGTGAATTTTATCTCTGTTCTGTGTCAGCCTAAATCCCCTTGTTTGGCCATTCTTCCTTCAGCCAAACTGTCAGAACTAAGCACATCCCTCCGAGTGTCCAGAGTTGCTGAGGACCCTGTCAGGGGGCTCAGAGACCCTGGCATGCTGCCCAGAGCACCTGGGGATTTGATTTTGACCTGTGGAGCAAATTGCCAGCTTTGTATGAGGATGTGAAAGTCACACAGGATTGAATAATGTAATAACAAAATGGTCATAGGGTGAAAATGTAGATTTTAGGATTTTTGGTATGGAGGTTATGGGGACAAGATGGAGGAATCAGGGCATGTCCAGCCTTTCTTTCTTCATCTTGTTCTCCATTTTCTGCAGTGATGTTGGCACTTTGGGATTGGTTTAGAGTAGAAGTGCGCTGTCTAACATAGGTGATAGGTATTGGGAATTAAGTGTAAATATGTTATATGTAGTTTGTAGTATAAAAGGACAACACCACCTCGGGGGCGGTCAGAGTGCCTGTGGCTGCCCTGCTGAGCAGAAAGAAAATTTTATAGATAAGAATTAATAACCTCAAGACCGAAAAGTGAAGAGTCCAGACTCGTTCTTCAGCTGCACGGGCCAGAGCAGAGAGATCCTGCACATCTCGAGGCAGCAATTATCAACAGCAACCCGAGACCAAACCATTATTTTGCCTTTGGGGAGGGCCTGACTGCTGATGTGCTGAGAAGGGCTGGTTCTGCAGGGCACATCACCTCTGCCCTGCTCCTGGCACCCCAGGGGAAGATGATGGCATGGGGAGGGCTTTGAGAGAGAAAATCCAAAGTGAGATTGGTTATTGTACATCTGGGAGGGAGATGGTGAAGCCAAGGGGGGATCCAGCCCGGTGGGGTGAGGAATTATCTCCCCTGGGGAAACCACCCTGGGTTTGGGGCTTGGCTTGCTCCCTGGTTTTGGAGCCATCCTTCCCTCAAAATGAGCATTCAGCACACTCACTCCCTGACAAAGGCCAGCCCCAGCCCTGTTTGTGCTGTGCTGGCACGAGAAGGGGACTTAGTGTAAATTAAATTGAGTGTAAATTACCCTCATTTCAAAACCGCTTTGCAGTGCCAAGAAAGCATAAACTGGATTTGAGGCTACAGGGGAAGCAAGCTTGTTGTTTTACAAATCTGATCACCTTGAGCTTGGGACCCCCTGGGAGGTTTCAGAAGTCTCCAGCAGAGCCTTGCTTTGTTTGCATGGATTAAAACTGTAAATATATTTAGGCTATGAGCACAGAATGGGAAGAAAGAAAAAGATTAAAAAATATTATGTATTTCTGATTTTTAGATTTATGTTCTTCCACATGAAAGTGTGAATGACATTTATTTGGCTGGCTGCATAATCCATGTTAACAAGACAATTAGTATGTGCTGAAAGTTATTATTTTCCTCGGCACGTCAAAGTCAGGACTGCTGCTAGATTTGGAATGGAGCCTTGATTAATTTCTTCTTTGCAGTAAAAGATAATATTGAATTTTTCTCCAAAGATCTTGGCAGCATGTAATTAATATTTTTTTCCTGCCTTAAATAAAATGGAACGAAACACAACAACCTAACTGAGGCAAAATTCAGTAAAAAATGGACGTTTCCTCTTTGATTGTGCATTGAGTGAATTTTGTGTTTCTGGAAGGCACAGACAGAGCCAGGGACAGCTGCCGCTCTCTCCTCATTCACAGACCAGGTACAGGACTAACAGGGGCTCTGTGTTTTTTCCAGGCACTGTGAGGTGTCCCTATAAAGAGGAACTTTGCTGGAGTTTCTCACCTCTGTTAGAACAGACTCAGAAGCCTTTGGATGGCAGAATCTGGTTTGAAAAAACCCTAATGCTGCTGCATAAAGTGACTGTGTGTGACTTAAACCAGAGCCTAAATCCTGTGGCCACTGCTCAGCTCTGTTCAGGTGCAGCAGGGTCAGGGCTTCGTGTCAGGTGCTGAAGGTTTTTCCTGCAGCAAGGCTCCAGGTATTCTTTATCAAGGTGGTTTATCAATGTTCTTATAAAAGCAGATTTCATAACAGCATTTCTATGAAATGCTTTTTTTACTTTTCTACTAACATTTCTATTAACTTTCCTACTTTTCTATTAACTTTTCCTGCCCTTCTCCCTGTTCCCACCCTGTGGCTGTGTGAGCTGCACTGTGCTGAGCAGAGCTGCTGCTTCCCTTGCCCTGGCAGGATCTGCTCAGCTTCAGGAAGTTTTGCAGCCATGGCTGAATCTGAATCATCACAAAATCCCAGAATATTGAATTTCAGATGTCTTCTGGTGTCTGCATTCAGCTTGGAGGAGAACAGTCCCTCTCTCCCATGGCTGGGAGGGATCAGGGGCTGGGGCAATTATTTGAGAGGTGCTGAGAGCAGAAAGATGTGGGATTGCTGGGAGCAAGTGGGTGACTCCATCTCTCAGATTTCACATTCATTTCTGGTACAGGACTTTGTTCCTAAGAGGAAATGAAGCCTGTCTTGGCTGGGTAGTGGGGCAGCTGAGTCTGGGAGGAGACAAACACAGGAAACCCAGAAATGCTCCATTTTAGCATGTCCATTTTATCCTGTAGTCCCTGACTCTGCACTGACCCTTCCCATGACACGACCCCAGTAAGAGCAGGGTGATGCCAAGGAAAGGAATAAAGACTGAACAACAAAGGAGATGCTTTATGAGCAGTTCATATCAAAAGGGAGACAGAGCACAGAAAAATAGGTGGAGTGTTGCTGGTCCAGAGCTGTGTGCCCCTCTCTGGTACCCAAAGTGGTGATCACCCCTCTGGGGAATGAGGCTGCCATGGCTGGGGTGCACCAAGGAGTTGGCAGCATCCTCGTGTCACAAACAACTTTTATGGAAAATCCTTTCCTTAGGATTTTTCCTCCTGAGAAGCTGGGAGGCCTCAGGAACAAAATGTAAACAATGATTATCTGCTGCTGTGGAATGCAACAGGTGGATCTGTGATTGGTCCATGTTGGTTGTTTGTAATTAATGGCCAATCACAGTCAGCTGGCTCGGACACAGACCCAAGCCACAAACCTTTGTTATTCATTCCTTTCTATTCTTAGCTTAGCCAGCCTTCTGGTGAAATCCTTTCTTCTATTCCTTTAGTATAGTTTTAATGTAATATATATCATAAAATAATAAATCAGCCTTCAGAAACATGGAGTCAGATCCTCATCCTCGGACCCCTGTGAACACGGTCACATCCTCATGGGTTTGATTTCCTGCTGGTCTCCTCCTGGCATGGTGGGTGTCCCTCTGCTCTGGCTTCCCCACAAGGGCAAGAACAGTTTTCTGCAGAGAGTAAGTGGTTAATGCTTGAGGCAGAATGATGAACAGCCCTGGAAAGGTGAGGAATAATCCAGCAGGAGGGCTGGAGGGTGCAGTAAATAAGGCAGAGTTTCCCCATAGAACGAGAATGAATTTAAACACTCAATAATTCTCCTGTTCCCCAAGCAGTGTCTGAGCTGCCAAAGATGTGGATGGAAAAGTGTGGCTAAATCCCAAAATTCACTTCACATCCAGGGGGACAGGAGGAAGCGCCTCCTCCCTGGCAGGAGGAGTGGAGACGGCAGGTCTGCCCATCCTGAGCTGATCCAGCACCTCAGGAAATGCCACTGCCCCCAGGGTGTGATGGGTGAGCTGGGGCCAACTGGCTTTGACAAGGAGCAAATATGGCAGGGAAATTGATGGAAAGCTTCAGAGAGGTGAAAAGAGTTAGGGTTAAGTATGAAAAATGTAAGTGTTCCTGGCAGCATGATAATCTTCAGAGTCATAGTTTGATTTCCTAGATGAGAATGTTTTATTCAGGAAGGTCAGAGGTTTCCTGGCTGGCCACCATGGATACGTGGCCAGGTTTGCCTCTCTTGCAACATGGAAGCATAAAGAGAATTGCTGCATGGGTTTTGTTTTTATTCACAACCAACTTCTTTATCAGTTTTTCCCCATCTCCCTGCAAATTGTTTGCTGATGAGGACTTTAATTGCTCCAGAGCTGGTCCTGTGGGTGCATCTCAATTCCTCTTCTCTGACACCCTGGTGGCTCCAAGCTCTGCTGCTCCAGACCACAGTGAACTCATTTAAACCATTAACTGTGATGGGAGCAACATGAGCCTTTTGAGAAATGCTATTGGGTGATATGTGCCCAACACCAGCCCTAAATAAAGGTTAATTTCATTCATCGGGAGATGCAATTAAACCCCTTTAGCTGGGAGCTGTTTTTCTGGGTTATACCACCCGTTATGAGCATTTCAGGGGTCGTGATTTCTGCATTTCCTCTTGCTATCCAACACCAGAATAAATTAGGCTTCAACAACTCTAAATGTAAATAATTTCTACAACATGGTTTCTTTGGTTGTAAGTTGGCCAATCACTGTTATTATTTTCATAATTATGCCATTCTCCATCTGCTTGATGGAGTTAATGCCTCACTTTGTCAATCACTGGCCCATCTTCCTTCCATGTCTCAGCAACAGCCAGCCAGAGTATGCAGAAATTCAGCTGTTTTCCAGGCATTGAAATGACAGTTTTAGTGCTTGTTTAGTCTTTGTGTGTGTTCATTGACTGGCTCCTCAATTCTGCCTCACCAGGGAAGATGAGGATGGGCTGAATCCTCTGTGTTTCAGTATGATTTTGGGCACAGCTGGGATGTAGCAGAGTGGGACTGGTCACTCTGGCTCCTCTTCTCCCCCCAAAAAAGACACCCCTGTCCAAAAATGCAAACCAAGGAAAGCCCTTCATGGTTATGGGAAGACAGGAGGGTGTGTGAGAGAGAGAAAGCATCTCTGTGCATAGCCACATGAGCTGTACCTTGCAGAAACCAAGCCCCTGTTTTCCCATCTATGTGATAATATTGATAACTATCAATGATCATTGATACCAGCCTGTGGCTGTTGGTAATTCCAGCAAGAAATGGCATTGGGTTAAAGTATGGTTAAATGTTTGAGGGCTCCCAGAAAGGCCCAGTTCTTGCTGCCCCACCTTTTCTAGGTGGAGAATTTTGTGTTTTAGGTGGCCCTTTGTGTTCTTCTTGTCCTCCATTTTATATGGTCCAGCCTTGCCAAAAAAAAGAGAAAAAAATGAAGGTAAGGTCACCATCAGGGACTGTGGGCTGGGTGGCTGAGCAGGATTTAATGTGCTGCTAATCCCAGAGCAGCTCAGCACTGGCTGGAAAGCCTACTGGAAATCTGGGAAGAACCCACCAGGCAGCCCACCCTGACCTGGCACCAGTGGGGTGGGATGAGCAGGAGATGCTCCTCTACCTCATAGATTTGAGGGGACATTAAAAATATCTCTGAGCTTACCCATGTGGGGTAAACTGAGCACAAGGGTGTTCAGATGGACTCAAACTGGTTTAGATACTAAAAAAATCTTCTTCACTGGAAGGGTGGTTTGATGCTAGAACAGCTGCCCAGAGAGGAGATGGATTCACCATCCCTGGAAGTGCTCAAAAAACTTGGGGACATGGTTTAGTGGTGAACACAGTGCTGCTGGGTTACTGCTTGGATTCAATCATCTCACAGGGCTTTTCCAGCCAAAAATAATTCCATTCCAGGCAGAATTATTCCATGAATAATTCTGTGAATAAAACCAAGGGAATGGTTTGTGGTTCAGCCTGCTTGTGCCAGCACAGCTCAAAATGGGGCTGTACAAGATCCCAGGATAATTTTTGTCTCCCCAAAGCTCATTATTGTGGCTGAAATATAGAAGCAGTGCAGCACCCAAGCTGGCTCAATTACAGCCAGTTTGAGCAGCTCTGCTCAGCCATTCCCTAAGGAGGGAAGCTGTGATTATTTGTGCTGCACAGCAGTTTGGATACCTGTAAGCAGGCATGCATCCTGCGAAATGCATCCCTGGTAACAAGCTGAGGCTGTTCCCTAATTAATATTTCAAATATTTCCAGGCTAGATTGATATACTGTAAATGAACAGTGTCAGATGACAACAGAAATTAGATAAGGAGCAGCTGGAAGTGATCTGCTTGTATTTAAGATCTAGCACTACGAAACTGTTTTTATTACCAGCAGCTAAAAAAAATCTTCAGGGATTTTCAGAGATGCTGCTGATGGTGGGTGAGAAGGGGGAGCTCAGTTCAGGCTCCCCAGTACCCACAGTGAGGAGCAGATCCTTCATTAGCACCAGCCAGCATCCCTGTACTGTGTGATGCCAACCGTGTTCATTAGCTGCCTGTAATTAGCCAAGGGTCTGGAAATGGCATGGAGGGTTAAGGGTCAAAGGAGTTCTTTCTGAAATTCTTTATAAAATGAGGAGCTGGGTAGCTGAGCACAGAGGTTTGAATTTCAAGTGAGGATGCTCTCCTCAATGGAATGTAGGATTTCTGCAGTGATTGCTAAGGGCTACAGTTTGTAGGTTCCCCAAGCAAAAAATACAGCTGCACCACCTGCATCCTGGAGACAAACCTGCCTATTTCTCTTAGTTATTATCTATCTTGGTGCAGGGTTTGCAGTTCATTTTTTGGCATGTTATTTGCAGAGTGTGGATTTGGTACCAGATCTTTGATTGTTAATAGATGATCCAGTTTAACACCGTGGTGGTTGTCACACTTGCCTGGACCCAGAGTCATGTTATTAACTTCAGGGGAGATGCCACATCCCCTTCACTCTGACTGGTTAACAAAAGTTTGAAGGCTGGCTGGTTTGTTTCTGTCACAATGAGAAAGCAGTGATATGTGGCAGCTACATTTTCTGTGCAGCCCTTTCTTAATCACTCACACACACACAAAAGGGAAAATGCACATCTGTCTGGTTTCCTTAAACACAATACAGAGAATTCAAGCAGATTCTTAAACCAGAAATTAACACATCTGTTGCACCAGTGAGTGTTGTGACCAGAAAACTGCAGGAAAACTGAATCTCTCAGGTTCCATGGATGTGATTTCTCCTGGTTTTCACCCCTGGCCTGCACAGCAAGTGAGCAGGAGGGCAGTGCTCTGCCCTTTCCTGCCGTCTCTCACCCTTGCTGATGAAGGTCCTGACTGGCAGAAGGGCTCCCTGACAGACTGCCCAGGCACTCCAGATTGCCTGGCAGAGAGAGTCTGAGTCTCCAGGTCTTGGAGAGCTCCTTCAGGATGCTCATTGTGTACCAGAGCTTGGAAAAGGCAGCTGGGAGAGGTCATTGTCCCATTGACCCCATCTAGAGGGCAATATTCAATGTCTCTCTTAATGTCTCCTTCATTGCCAGCCCTAAAATATACTGGATATCATTATAAGATGCTGAAGACTTCTCTTCTTCTGGTAAAATATATTCTGTTCAATAGTGAGCATCTATCAACTCTATTCAGTGTGTGTTTGACACTCATGAATTTCAGGGGTCTGTGACTGTTCCCGGTACCAGCCACATGGATTAAAAGTCCTGTTGGGGAAAAAAAACAACTCTCTGGTCATTTACAAAGCATGGCATCAAAAAGATTAAATGTGGTTTTGGTTTGGGTGAAGAACACTTGAAAAGGGAACCTCTGTGATAGCAAAAGTAATTGCAAAAAAGGAAGAAGAAAATATTCCTTTTATTAAATGTAAACTTCCTGCTGTGGAAAACTATTGAGGCAAGTAGATGAGTAAGATTATAAAAAGGATTAGATATGGATTATCCAGGATTAAGGTAATGAACTCTCTTGGATAAAATTCACAAGTGGTTTTCATCCTGGTGTGTTTGGGGTCCTAGATAAAACTGTTATTTCTAGGTAGATAAAAACTGCCCTCTCCTGCATTGCAAGGACCAACAGTTGTTTGTGTTTGCTTCATTTCATTCTTAAAAAACCCTCCCAGCTTCCAAAGTGAACAAGGGCTGAGTGTGAAGACTTCATTATAGTGAGTGGTGACATAGCATAGATGAGGGGGGATACAGCTGGATATAAACTGTGCACATGTGGGGACAAACCACAGTGTTACACATACATATAAATGTCCTTTATATCCTGTATGTACACACCTATTTAGGTGTGTAGATACACTCTGATGGTCCTTGACCTCAGCACAGACCTGAGGAATGAGATGTTGGACTTAAAACAGAGAGTCCCTGTCAAAGTGTGAGCTTGCTGAATCAAACAGGTCCTTAAAGTGTGAGGATTTAGCAAGAAATAGACAGAGAACAAAGCAGATCTTGTAGCAGCACTGTGCAAACACTGCTGGTCT
>JAHXMQ010010625.1:1671059-1685949 GCA_020466415.1 Ammodramus savannarum pratensis | reverse complement strand
CTCTCTCCATAAGCCATGTCTGATCAAAATTCTCCAACAGGGTCCTGCATCTCACAGGCTGCTCAGAACATCCCAAGGTGTGTAGGTGAGCCAGGCCTGCCTGTCCAGGTGGGAATATGCTTGGACATGTTCTTCCAAGACCCCTCTCCCTGTGTGTCCCTGCTGTCTCCCCATCTGCAGCAAATTCCATCCCTGTGTCTGGTGCAGGTTTCTGGTGAAAATAAAAGAAAGGCTCCATGAAAGTGCTCCCAGAAAGCAGCTGATCAATGAGTTTTACCCTCAAGAAACACTAAAAAGCACGAGGCTGCACATATTGACTGCAGGGAAAGCTCTGGTCAATAGTCACACAGACACTCCACACACAACACACAGAGCTGGAGGAATCAGGTTTCATCAGTGCCACACAAAAATCACAGAACTGTTCATTATATACTGTGCCTCATAGGATTTATTGTCACCTGGTCCACGTCCTGTGCTGAGGGTTGACCTGGGAGTCATGAATCCACAACTTCCATTTCTACCTCTTCCACAGTGACAAGGTGGACTGATTTCCATCCAAGTGATTTAAATGAGCCACTGGGGAGCTGTGATTTAAATCATTGATGTTTGCTTTTTACATTGGCAGGAGAGGCAGCTTTAATGATGTATGGTCCTCCTGCTGCAGCTAAAATCTAAATTCCTGGAATATTCCCTCCAGATAATCTCTAAAGTCCCTGCTTTTGCCTCTGGCTGGCGAGCTGCACACAAGGGAGAGGATTCTTGGCTTGGCTGGGCAGTTTGGAGCTGCTGTGCTTGTATTGGCAGCCTGGAATAGGCAGCTCAGAGGGAAGGTGCCAAATGGGGTTGTATTAAGCACCTCTTGGCTGCTGCTGAGCACAGGATTAGGAGAGAGAGTGCTCTGGAGAGTAGGGAAGTGTGGGAAGGAGTTTGGCAGCACTGCTGGAGCAGACAGGTGTGTGTGGCTGAGCTGTGGCTGCCCTGCAGCAGGATTGGAACGGGGCAGGAATTGGTTGGAATGCTCACACAGCCAGGACAGGGCAGTGTGAGCCATCAGCAGCCCAGGAATTTAAGGTTTCCAATGTGGATATGAAGGTATTAAAACAAAAAATTCGAGTCTGAATGGATGGATGGTGAATTCCTAGCTGCAATTTTATTCTGCAGCCCCAGGGACTCTGAGCAATCTGGGCTTGTGGAAACTCCCTGTCATTTGCTGGGGGCTGGAGCAGATGGACTTTAAATGTCCTTTCCAACAAAGCCATTCTCTGATTCTATGATTCTATACTATTAATTAAAAGATTTTTATACTATTATTTAAAATAAACCTTTTCTGGAAAATCTGGAAACTTTGGGATACGTGGTTAGTGAACAGATTGTTTCTATTCAAGATGCCCTTTCCTTTTTTCTCCTAGATAAAATAATGTTCTATAACTAGACAAAGTGATTTAAGTATTTTGTTTAACCTTACATTAACCAGTCCTTCATTTTCACATTTTGCAACTAAAAAGGGGGGAATGCCATACTTCTTTACCAGTGGGGAATCACATGGATGGGAAGGGGGACTTCAGGATGTGAAAAGGCAGTGTTTTACTTATGAGTCTTATTCATTAAACAAGAGTCCATCAAAGCACTGGGTGTAAAACATAATGGATGAAGACAATATTTTTAGTCATCTTTTAGTGTGTTCTTAAAGAGGGATCTTTTTCTCTCACACTTAATTTATACTCTTGGATTTAACAGATAGAACTTTTTGACTTCCTTCATTGCCCTGTCACTGCTACAGTGGCTGAAGAAGCTGAAATCACAAAAACCAGTCCTTTAGTTCCTGCAAAACTGACCATGAGTTTATGCATCTCTGTGAGCATCAGCTCTGGGTGAGCCAGATTAGTTGGTTTGACCTTCTCTCATCTGCAGTCACCAGCATGTGACATCCAGATACAGCACTTTTAGTTTTAGGTGTGTAATATGTTATAATAAATTTATGCAGTGAACATTGAATCTTGAAATCTAAATAGACTGTTTATAGAGCAAAAAGTATCTATGGTTTGCTTTATATAGATAGATATATTTATTTATTTATTTATTTATATTAATATATATATTTATTTATTTGATTGTGCTTTCAAAAAGTTCCTTTTTTCATGCTGTTTTTATCCATGCTGGTGTGTGCTTGCTGGCATTTCTTCCTATTTCATGTTTTCTTTTCTCCACACACAAAGTGGGGAAAGGGTTTACCATGTGTGTATAAGCCAGTGGGATTCCTAGCTCTAAACCTGCAATTAACCCCAAGCACTGTTATTTCTTTGTTGCAGAAGGCACTTTTCACACCTTGCATGGTGGAAGCAGCACGACACTCTCACCATCCCCTTTCCATTGTGTGCAGCACGCCCTGCCCTACCAGAGCACACAGAGATGATTAACACCACCTGACACAGCAGCAGCTCCCTGCCATGGCTTCCTGAGGTGTTTTGTGAGTGCCACAAGCTTCAGAAAATGCAGGTGATCCTCCTCTCTAAGGCAGGAGAGCTCCAAGCCTGCCTCACCTGTGTGGGTGCATGGAGCTTGGAGGGTGTGTGGTGCTGTGCTTCAAGGCCAAGCATCAAGATGATGGTGCCTCAGGTTTCAGCTTCTGTATTTTTGAGATTCTATTCTGCTTTAGTGTGTAAGTCTAGGCTTCATATCAGGGGATGGTGAGCTCTCTTCACAGAGCAGGGAGACAAAACAATTCCAGCTCTAGCTGGGCACCAAGGACAAATGATCCAAATCTCAGCCCAAGAGCACAAACAATGTGGACCAAAGAGAGAAAAACAAGAAGGATGGGAATTCATAACCTAAAACTGTAATTGGACAATTAAGTCTAATATGCAAATGGAGCAGAACTTAGAAAAGTGAGGCACCCTGTGAGTGGTCGTGCATTTTGGGATCATTTTGGTTCATCTTGGCTGCAGCCCTGGCCGGGCTCTTGTGCTGCCCAAGGTGGATCCATTGAGGGCTCTTAATAAATCCCAGCCTTATTCTTTAGCTCTGTTTAGTCTCTGTTCTGGGTCAGCCTTCACAAGGCATCAATGAGGACAGCTCTGCCCCTCTCCATCTCCTGGCTGCTGTGGCCATGGCCATGGTGTGTCCTGTGACACATGTGGGTTACAGCACATTCCCCTTGTCACCTGCAGCAGAGGGCTGAGCACCAGGAGCTCTTTTCCCTCACAGATGGGGTGATGCAGACAGTGCTGCAACCACCAGAGCTGATGCTCCTGCACAGGTGTCCTCTCCTTCCCTGCTGCCTGCCCTCCTCCTCCTCTCTCCTTCATACACACACTCATCCAAGGGAGGAGAAACCAGGCAAATATTAATAATTGCGTTATGAGTTCCAAAGCCAGGCAGCTTGGCTGGTCTTTTTATCACTGATATGATAAGGTGGTGAGCAGAGGAGATACCATCAGAGGTTGCTTTCATCTGTGCAGACAGTGAATGAGCTAGATATGTATCTTAGACATGAAAAGGATCCTCCTCTTCTGAAAGTCCTAATCTCTCTGGTTCATATGTATATTTTAAAAGTTGCTAACACCGCCTGCCTCTCCCGTGCACAGGGCTGTGAGTGTGGAGGAGCTTCAAAGAGCTCTGTTCCTGCCTCCTTGTGTGTCTGATGGAGCCTGGGCAGGCACCAGGGCTCATTTACCCACCTACCTGTGAGGAGAAAACAGAGCTATTAAAGGACATCTATTTCAACCACTGTGACCAAAGGCAACAGGAACACTTTGGCCTCTGTGGCTCTTTTCACGTGGGAGTCTGAAAGTGCTTTGGCATCACTAATTTGAAGCAGAAACCTCAGTAATTAACATTTATGTCTGGGATGGAGGGGTGTGTTCTGCAAGTCAGCAATGATATGAGCAATGCTGATTTGCCACCAGATGAGGGATAATCACAGCAGAGTAGGCTGTGATAATTTGCTGCTAAAATCTCTTTTGGCTTTGGTGATAATTTGTTTTTAAAATCTCTTTTTGGTTCTCTTTGACAGAGAGGGATCTGCAGCACAGAGCTTTACACCACAGGGTTCTTAACTCAGAAGGGAATCTCAAGCATAGTCTGAAATATTTGTACCAAATTCCTTTCTCTTCCTAAAGTTACAGGGATGTGGAGGAAAGGGCTGATGTCTAAGTGGAAGTTGGAATTTGTCCCCTGTGTAATCTGTAGTGTCATCAGTGTTTGGCTGAACTCAGAGAAGTTTGATGCCAGACCTAAGAACCATGGAGAGATTTGTAGGCTCTGCATAGGAAAACAGGATTTCACTGAAGCCATTGACTCAGAAACATTTCTGGGGAGGAAAGGCAGGGCTGATGCACTGTTCATGGTGGCCAGTGGTAGCCATGGTAGCCCTCTGGGTAGCACTGCCCTCAGTAGGAGCTGATGATGATGGGTTTCATGCTCCTTCCTACTGCAGTCTCAGCAGGAGGAGATTGGGAACAAGATAATTCTTCACCTGGAAAAAGCTCTTTTAATTTTAACTCATTTGCCATATCCTTTGTTGTCAGCACCCGAAACACAAGCAAACTGAACAGAGCCAAGGTGGTTTGTGCTGGGAGAGGAGAAGCTCTGCACCAGGAGGGCTGGATGGTGTTCCAAGGTCTCCTCAGAGCTGTCCCTTGGGGAGCCAGAGCTGAGTGAGGAGTGCTGTTGTGCAGAGCTCAGCTGGCAGAGCCCTGCCTGTGCTGCTCCTCATCCCAATCCTCTGCTTCCATTGCTAGAGCAGAGCCTGACAAGTCCCCAAAATACAGCAGGACAATAATGAAGAATGCTGTGCAGCAGAAAAGCACCCGTAATGAGGGACTTAATTTGGAACATTTCATTTGTCTGACAATTTGGAGGCACATCTCAAAACAGTGCATAAGAATGGAGTTTGCTGCACCAGCTGAAGTCACCCCAAATGTGCTTTATTTGTTGCAAATCCCTTTTTAAATCTAAGCCTTCAGAACCTGGAACCAGTAAATGACATAAAAAGAATGAATGTTCACAACACATATTTTGGATTTGGTTCAAACACAATATTAGAAAGCTGAATTAATTGTGTTTGTATCAAACCCAAATATATTTTATAAAACAATGAAGCCTCTTAAATGGCTAACTGCTGCCCAGAATGTATTTTCCCTGAACCATACTAGATAACAGCATATCCCTCTTAAATTGGTCAGGAGAACTGGCTGCCAAATGACAATTCTCTGCCCCATATTTATTCACCATCTGTGACTTCCACATCAATTTTCTCATTTTAAAAATCAAAACTTGAGGTTTTTTTCTGCCCCTTTTTTCTCTTTTCCCCTCTCTGCCAGAGTTGCAGGGTAAATCCAATGGCTGAAAATGAGGTCATGTTTTAGTTCCTGCTGCAGTAATGGTTTCTGCATGATGTAGTGTGGCTCTTCCTCTGCAGCTCTGTTGTTTTTGGTGTGTGCAGAAGTTTATACCAATTGGTTACTGATGGGCAACAACTGGAAGGAATTCCCTTTAGACCTGTTTTTCCCCAAGGAAATGGTGAAAAATGTGAGAGGGAAAGGAGAGAATCAGAATCAAGCTTGCTCATTTGTGGCAAATTTACCAGTCTAAAAGTCTACATTGCCTTGAGAAATGCTGGCTTATGGAGGAAGCCATCTTCTAAAAAGGAGAATTAGGGAAATTTGTCTGGGATTCTAGTGAATCAACATCATTATGTTTTTTCTACTTCTGTTCTTAAAAAAGCATCATATTTTATGAATAAAGAGTATTCATGGTGCCATGTAAAAATCTTAGTACATCTCCATGCTTCTCATCCTCCTGCCCCAAGCAGGGAGCTGTCACAGACATCTTTTATGAAAAGTCCTTTCCTTAGGATTTTTCCTCCTGAGAAGCTCAGAGGCCTGAGGAACAAAATGTAAACATTGATTATCTGCTGCTGTGGGATGCAACAGGGGGATCTGTGATTGGTCTCATGTTGGTTTGTTTGTAATTAATGGCCAATCACAGTCAGCTGGCTCAGACAGAGTCCGAGACACAAGCTTTTGTTATCATTCTTTCTTTTTCTATTCTTAGCTAGCCTTCTGATAAAATCCTTTCTTTTATTCTTTTAGTATAATTTTAATATAATATATATAATAAAATAATAAATCAGCCTTCTGAAACATGGAGTCAGATCCTCATCTCTTCCCTCATCCTTGGACCCCTGTGAACACCATCACAGGGAGCAGGCAGGACCTCTCTGGGGCAAGGATTAAGTCTGAGGAGTGTGGCACTGACTGAATAAAGCTCTTTCTGGATACCTCATAACCCAAGATACATGAGCTCAGTCCAAGGTGTTAGTGGTAGCTGAGTTTATGACAAGATTTGCAGCTTCTTGCAGAGTTGGATCACCCCACACCACTGCTGAGAGATCAAAGACTCAAACATGGTGCTGAATTTTTGGGGTGATTCTTGCTCTGCATCTCACCTATGTAGCCAATAGAGTACACAAAGCTCAGGGTATGAAGGAGTATAAAAACAATAAAATTTTCAAAAGGAATTTGTCCTTTTCTTCCACCTGCAGTTTTTGCATCCCTCCCTTTGTAGCACCACACACCTGTTACTATAGTAACATTGGGGCATTTTAACCCTGAGCTGGTGCTGGCCACTCTCAGACAGAAATCAATCCACCACAACAAAGCCAGGGCTCCTGCAGCTGACACAAGACAGCTGCTATCATGCTTGGCTTAGAGGTCTGGAATTGTAAATAACACCCAGGTACATTGAGATTCCAGGCAGAATTTATGATCGAGCTGTGGATAAATACCTCCTCACACAATTACACATTACTGGAGGCTGATGCCTTGCAGTTCCAGAGGGTGGATCAGTTAAACACTCCTTACATTTGTTTGTCTGAGCTGGAAAGCAGGGTTGCTTAGCACAGGTTTTCCCTGAGTAGCTTGACATGATCCTGAGCTTCATCCCATGTTTAGTTGGGCACAAACTGGCTTTGAGGTGAGCAGATAACTGCCTGCATCCCTCTGCACAGCTTACATGCAATGCAGCCCTGAAACTTGGGCTCAGGTTTTATGAATCTTTCTAAACTGCTCCATGAGACTGATGTAAATGTAAGCATTTTTGGACAAACTCCAAGAACTGATGTGTTTTGCTTTGGGTTTGTGTATACTTCTGATAGCTCTAAATCAGAAACTTACCTGAGTGGTTTTTGCTACAGACATGATGTGGAAACTCCACAAGAAAAAGCTGTATTTTGCCATTTCTGGTCCTTTTTGTGAAAAATCAGCAGAACCATTTTTCCTTAGAGGTATTTGTATACTCCCACTCCTTCCCCTGCTATGGCTATTTTAGCTGTGGATACAAAGAGTTTATCTTTTGGATTAAAGGCTCATTGAGTCGTCCTATTCTCTTCACCCCATTTTACACAGCTATTCTGCAGATGGCAAGAGAAAGATGTCATCTGGAGGCAGCAGCTGGAGGGATGGAGATGAGGGAAGGTGGGTGTGGGGTGCTGCTTTCCTGCCTGAGCAGGGATCCAGGCAAATGAAAGGAGATGCAGGAAAAAGGAAACACTCTCCCAGGTAATTTACTTGAAAGAATAAAATTACACGAGGAATGATTGACAAATTAGCAGCACTTTGCACCTTGTTTTAATGGGATCCAGTCTTAGAGAGGAGAAATATGTTAAGTTTCAAATTGCCCACTTCACCCGTTGCTGCCTTCTCTAGAATCCAAATCAAGGTAGGCATTTGGTACTAAATCTTAAGGAAACAAATTGCTTTCTATGCTACACTGCATTCTTAAAACAGCTTTATTTGAAAGTCCAGCTGAGCAAGTTAATTTAAGCAGTGAGCTGGGCCATGACAGTTCAGCACTTGTTATTGAGGCCAGTTACTTCCATGAGTACAAATCACACTGCCAGGTGAACTTAAGCTAAACCTGACCTTGGGCTCTAACTCAAAGCCATCTGATATCCATGAGAGACTTTCAATTGACTTAATGGCTCCTGGAGTAGATCCTGGGTGACATCAGCAATCAGCAATGGCCTCGCTTGATTTACTGGCCCCAGCGACCCACGTTCATGGGGATGGAGAAGCAATTTCCCAAATCTCTCCTTCCCCCTGCTCACCCTGACAAGAGCTGTCTTGTGCCAGCTCCAGCTCCATCCTACAGCTGGGTTTCTGCCTCTGCCCCCGGGGAACCTCCTGGAGAAAATGTGACGTCTCTGCCAGCTGCATCCTCATTATATATTTACATATATATAGATATAAATGTGTTGGTCCCAGCGCCAGAGCTTGTGAGGCAGAGGGAAGATCTAAAGCCAGGCTTTAAACCACTCCTCAAGCTGGGCTGCTCCTCAGCCTGTCTTTGAAGCCCTCTCCCATGGCCTCGGCCCTTGCAGGCCTGCTGGCAATACCATGTGTCCATTTTATTGGATGTAAGTGATCTGAAACTGCCAGTGCAACATCCCAATTTAGTAATGAGACTTATTGAAGCTTTATGAGCTGCCTTGGCTTGCAACACAATTAAATTTTAGGAAATAGAAAATATTCCAGTGAGGCTGGTGGGTTTGTAATGCTATTTGAGGCTTAATGCATAATAAAACTGTGCCATTTAAGGTTTAATATCATACACAGCAGCCCTAAATGACCAGTAAAAACATTATGCAAATTTTTAAGGAAATTATTGCCTCCTGTAAATGACAATTTATCAATGGCTTGTAAACCAAGGGCTTTTCTTCTGGTTATGAACCAAAGAAAATACAGAAATGAGCAGGCATAAATGGGTGATAGGAACAGGAGGTCAACAGAAAGATGTGCAGTAGGAATTGTGTCTTCCTGTCAGCCAGGGCACGAATGTAATGCATTATTAATTCTCTGTACTAACACACCACATTCAGCCTCCACCACCAAAATAAAGCAAAACTTACATTGGATTAAAAAGAATTAGATTTTGTGTGGGCACAATGCCTGCAATTCACTTTTTGTTTTCTTCTTCTCTTTTCCACTTCTCATGTTTGTTAAACATTTCTAGACTTCTATTTGTTAAACATAAGGCTAAACCCCACCACATTTTTAATGTCAGAACACCTCTTGTGTTAGCAAGACTGAATCATGAGGAGGAAAAATGCAAGAATCTCAAAGTGCCCAGGATTCCTTGGGCTTGCATTGCCCACTGCAGCCTGCCCCAGGAGCCCTGGGAGCAGGGATAAAACCATCCCACAGAGCCACACAATGATTCCCAGCCTTCCCTTTATCTGGGCAGGGTGGGTAGAGAGACAGTCCCGTCACATGCAAGTGCTTCACATTATAATGGGTTTTGAAAAATGTTTTGACTGTTATGGAGCCCTTTTCACAGTCATGCCATCAATTCAGTGTGAGGAGATATTTTATTTTAAATGTGCTACCAAGACACAGAGGCATTTGCATTGTTAATTTCTCAGATGTCAAACAAATACCATTATTGCAAAATGAATGCAGCCACCCAGCTGAGAAACAGATCCATTCACAGCAACTAAGTGAAACTTAAAAAATGAATGAGTTCTGCTGATTGCAAGTATCATCAGAAATTAATAATGCTCTAGGAATTTTTCACACAAAAGAGAATGGAAGCATTGTGACTGTTTGTTTCCACTTGTCTAGCTTCCCCCCTCTCTGAGGTGTGAGGGCTCAGCCTTGGCTTCAGCTTTAAAGGTGCTGGACAGCAGCACTGGTTTTGTTGCCAGTCTGGGGAATTGATCTTTGCAGTGACATATGATGTGACCCTCAAGTCTTGGCAGTTGAGGCACCTTTGTGTCCCCTGCCCAGCTGGACTCCAGAGCAAGGCCTTTGTCTGCTGTCATTTTCTCGTTTATGCCAGACCCTTCCCATTTTCCCAGCTGTGAAAATCCTGATCCCTCTCTTCAAGATGATTCTTCCTTTTTGTTTCCTCTCCCACTGCACCCCTCCTTCAGCAGGTGATGCAGACTCTGTTGTTTCCTGCCCTCCTCTTTCCATTCCTGGCTTTTCCTGCCCCGTCAGCTCCATGGCCTTGGCATTCTTTATGTCTTTGTGCTGGTAATAACAACTTCAGCTCTTGGAAAATTAGTGGAGATGAACTTGTTGTGTGACAAATTACACATAAACAGCTCCAAAAAGCCATCTGAAGTATTTGTCTGTGTCTGTATATTCATCTGTTAGATGAATCACTTGAGTTATAAAAACTGTGGAAGAGAAAAATCTAATGGAAATGATAATATGATTACTGCCCATAATTCTCACCAATCAAGCATATCAGTTACACACAAGTAGGTTGTCTGGATGTTTGTGTAGTTTTTTTATTTTATTATTTAAATCTGATTAAGCAGCTGATTGCAGGCCCTTATGTACCTTTTCACACAATTTATCCTTGAAGTGAGAAGCAACAGCTATATATTTATTTTACTCTATTTTATGGTTGTGCAGCAGTCAAGCCTCACAGGGCTGAAGGCTCTGTGCCCTTCTCTGCATCATCTTGTTTCAAATATTGAGAGAACACGAGAGACATATTTATTTACAGATGCACTTACTGAGGAGCTAATACTGGTCTCCATGTCAACCTGTATTTTACTTATTTATTTGGCCTTTGTTTGAAAACCTTTCCTTTGTGTGCTGAACAGACACAGCTAAAGAATTAGCATCTCTTTTGTACATTAGCAGGAATATCAAAGCACAGGGCTGAAACACAATGATCACCTTGCAGAAAGAGTGACAATATTCAGGCTCAATGTCTTTTATCAGGAAATCATAGAACACCCGGCAAATGGTATTTAAAAAACCTTCAGGTACGAAGACAAAAGGCAACTATAATGAGAAGCTACTGCAAGGAGATTGGACATTAATTGTTAAGAAGGTTATAAATCCTGAAGTTGATGGGTTGCACACAAAGGAGAAGTGCATAACGAAGTATTTACTCTGGGTATTAATTTTTAAGCTGAAAGAATTTATTGCAAAACAACTCAGCTACTCTTACAAACTCCAGTGCTCTGAACAAATTGAGTTCCAGCTTTGGCCTCCCTGCTCCCCAGAAGTGCTGTGCTACCTGGAGCAGGCTCTAGCAAGCCAGGAAAGAAACAACAGGGTTTGTTTGTCTTTGAATCATTGAATCATTTAGGTTGGAAAAGGGCTTTGAGAACATCAAGTCCAAAATTCCCTGTACTGCCAAGGCCAGCACAAAACCATGTCCTCAAGTGCCACATCTACATGTTTTTATATCCCTCCAGGGATGAACTGAGAGCAGCCATTACCTTTCTCTGGACAGGGTTTTGGCTTGCTGAGAAGCAGAGTTGATATTTGAGATTAAGTTAAAAAATACACTCCCTGACAATAGAGCTTTGGAGTCCTCAGAGGAAAAGCAAAATATTGTCATTAAATACAGAGGAAAAGCAAAATATTGCCATTAAATACAGAGTAATTCATATCAGCTCAACTACCAACACTACTCCAGTTGTGTGATTCAGTAAATATATTTAGCCAAGACAATCAGGTGTAGCTGATTCAATACACCATTTATCCACCTGCTTTTCAGAACAGCTTATTGGAGAAGAAATGGAGCCAAGAGAGCAATGGATCCAGCCATGCACATCCCAGCCAGGACATCTGCTCAGTGCTCATCCTCTCTGGATTTCAGTAGGGTCAGTTTGGGAGCTCCTGGGACTCCTCGAGGTTTGTTATTTCAAAACCAACATCTTTTCATTTGGTTATTGTGCCATAAAGTTGCTGGTTTCACCCTGCCAAGAGCTGCTGGTAATGGGATGGAGGCTGTACCAGCACACACTCATTAAATGTGGAGTGGTGCCTTCCTGACCTGGCCACCACAACCTGGGTGCTGTACACCTTGTTCGTGTGCCATGGCACTAACAGAGCATTTTGGAACTGCTCCATTTGGGAGTGAAATCCAGATTTTAAAGCCAGTCTCCAAAAGGTATCTGCTCATTTAATTCATTCGTGGTAATAGGCTCGAATGAGAGGCATTCATTTCCTCTTAATGTAACTATATTATGAAATTCTATTGTGAATGAGGCACTTGTAGGAAATCTTAATTATTTTTTAAAGCTTTACTTCCTTTCAGACAGGCAGATTTAGAAGATACATTTGGTCTTGTACAAATGAGCCCTTACTGCAGCTCTGAGCAGACTTTCCCAAGAGGTGTTAGATTCAAAAAATTCCACAGACTTTCTGGGAAAATAACAACAACTAAAGACAAAACTTCCACTCAGTTTGTGTATCCCACTGATTTTTAGTAGCTGAAAAAATTGATAGAATACATTATATTCACATAATATTCTTTTTTTTTGTATTAAAAACCCAGCATTTTTTTCCCTCCAGCTGTAACAGCTGCAATTCAATGTTTGCTAATGCCCAGCACCACTCAAGTGACAACAGAGCTTAACAGCAACTGGGAACCAAAATGGCATTGCTGCTTCATAGAGGGGACTGGAGAAGTTCCCAAATCATTTTTGGGGAGAGAAGACCACAAAGGATCTGTACCACTGTTGTTGTACAGGCATTATTTTGGTATGTGGAAGCATCAGACCTTTGCTCCCAGCCCAGATCCATTAATGCTTTTCTCAGCAGGCCAGGTTTTTATGTGTAAGTTGAATATTTGCATTGCAATTCAAGACAGAGATTCCTGCTGCTCACTTTTAGACTGAAACAGGGAGGAAAAGCAGGATCCTGGGTTTGCACTTGTGACCAAAGTGGTGCTGGGGACCCCTCAGAGAGCAGAGTCTTGCTCACCCATGCTCTGGGACATGCATTAGCTGCTTTTTGCAGACACTGGGGGTGAGTGCTACACCTCTCTCAGCACTGTTCCCAGTGGAAAGTGGTTTTCCTTCATCTTCTCCAGCTGCCCCTCAGGTGCCATTAGCACTGAAGGCACTGTCAGTCCTGCACAGCACCCAGGGCTGGGGCAAGGACAGTCCAGGAGTGTGGCTGCTTTCACCTTTCTGCCTCTTTTTTGTCTTTCTGTCTCTCTTTGCCTTCCTGCCCCTTTGGAGGTCCTTGCTGCCAGAGGGTTTGCTGTGTTTGTTTGATGGATGTAGGCACACCCAGCAAAGGGAAAAGGAAGGGAGAGGGGCTGGGAAGGAGACAGAGCATTTTCAGCTTGGATTTCAGTGGTACAAAGGCACAGACACGTGTTTATAATCCAGAGAATTTTTTTGTTTATTTATTTTAAAAGTGCTTGCAAGATTAATAGTAGCCCAGAAAAATCAATAGTAACTCATCGCAGGCAAAATCTTCTGGAACACAAAATCCCACTGAAGGGGACAAAGGAAAATTATGGCAGTCTGCAGCAGGGCTAATGAGCCTGTGATTAAAACTGAGCACTAGCTGTGACACTGCACCTCTCCTAGAAGCCTCCCAAGAAAAATGGCCCATTGGAGTCCTAGATATCGAAAATAATTTAGCCGCCATTAAAAAAGAAATAATTTTGATACCATTAAAAGGAATAATTAGGCAGCTTAGAATTCTAAACACAATTTGAGAACCAAGGCCCTTAATCTCTCCCTGCCTCAGTTTCTCTGCTCTAAAGTGCTCTAAAGCTGTGACATTTCCTTTCTTTTTTGTTGGATTTCTTTGTTTTCTCAGATTGTGACCTGGGGAAGGGCATCTTTGGCTGTCTGAACACACAGGAGGCTCCCACTGCTGCCAAGCACCTCAAGCTGCTGCTCTTAAACACAAATACCTCATGAAAAAGTTTGGGCTGAAATATGCTTGAGAGGCAAAAAAGAAAGCAAAGCAAGAAACAGATTTCCAGGAGGGAATTTGTCAAATGAGTCCCTTAAATCTCATCAGGAAAAGCACACTGTGAAGAATGGCCTTGAACTGTTGGGGGATGAAGTCATTTTACAAAATATTTTGAGCAGCACTCCTTAGGTGTTCAGAGTGCTGGTAGGTTATAGGAACTGGTGAGATGATCTCTATTCCAGGAAGCCAGCTGAAAAGAAACAGCACAATTAATTCCCACTGGATGCCCTCATAATTTCTGTGAATGCAAAACGAAGACAGAAACAAGGCTGCAGAGCATTTCTGGCACAATACATTGGCAAGGTCTGATTTGGAAGGAATGAAAACTGCATGTGTTGAAAGTTATTCTAATAATATTTATCAGAAGGAAAGGCCTCACAGAGGCAGCTGCCAGGGCTGAATCAGAATGTGAAAACATTCCCCTGCCTCTGATCTACATCAGATCTCAAAGATTTGGCAAGAAATTTCAACCAGGGCAATTACCTATATGGATATTTGTTAAGAGTTGTTTCAAGCACAGCACTCAGAGAAATTGAACTGTCAGAAGCTAATACAGGAATAATAAGAGGACATTTCATCTCCATTGGACACTAGAGATGAATAGCATGTAAGTCTGAATGGGGAAAAATAAATTGAATATGTATTTGGCTTTAGTTTTTGTTAAAGGACTATAACATGAATAATGAATACTTTAAGGAGAGAAGACTGGGCCTTCAATTTCTTTCAATAATGTTAGTGTTGTATATACTGGTTTGAATAAAATACATTTCATAAAACACCTACACACAGCTCTGCAATACATTATGGATGGCTCCTCTTGAGAAATCTTACACCGCTTTCAATTTTGACACAGTGATACAGTAATAATGGGAAATTCAGGCATAATATTCAGGCTGCATCTTTTCTCCCCTCTCTATTATTTTGTGCCACACTGGGTGAGCACAGATATGCTTTCCCTGTTCTTCCCAAGGCAGCTCATGTGATGCTGTGGTGCTGCCAGGAGAAGGGATCTGCTGCATTGGAAGGTTGTGTCCTGTGGCTTGTGGGCTGAGCATGGAGACTGGAGCAGGGTTTGCCACCCAAAGGATCCCAGAGGAATTGAGGAGCTGCACAGAAAAGAGCTGCCAAGGCTGGAGGAGCTGCCA
>JAHXMQ010010625.1:1660915-1670959 GCA_020466415.1 Ammodramus savannarum pratensis | reverse complement strand
CTGCATCCTGCCAAAAGGCTGGGAAAGCAAAATAAACCCAGGGTGCGAGTGAGGTGTTCACCTGCTTGGCCAAAAGGACTCTCAGAGCCTCTCTTTCCAGGGGCTTTGCCTCAAGCCCTCTCCCTAGGCAGCCCTCTGGATAAATCTTCTGGATTTATTTCCTGTTGGAGCTCTTATGTGCTGTGGGGGTGAGCTCTTGTGTTAACAGCAGGGCAGATGCTTTTGGCTTCCTGCACAGCCTAATTTCTAGGCAAATTATGAGGGGAATTGTGAAATGCTGTGGTAAACAATCAGGCTTTTGAACTAAAAAGGGATCTTTTATTGATGAAAAAATGGTATCAGGCAGTGCTGTCCTCAGCTGGATTCAAGGAGCAGGAGAGGAGTGAGAAACACAGAGAAGGTGCCACAAATGTAGTAAGGACAGGACTAAACACCACACAGGGCCATGGATCACCATGATCCACCAGCACTTGAGGAAGATTTTAGCTGATGTTCCTGGGGCTGTGATGGCTAGAGGTGCTGGAAAAGACCAGGGGCACACATTCATGCCTCACTGTTCTGAAATTTCAGGGAGAGAACCTCCAGCTTCTCCAACAAAATTTTAGACATTATCTTTTATTATTTTCCAAGTCTCAAGAGGCACAAGGGCAATCTCCAAGCATATAGTGGATTGTAAGTACTCCAAAGTAAAAAGGCTACAGAGGCTGTCTGGCAGATAAAAATAGCAAAAGATAGCCAACAAATCCAGCTCTGCTTTGGAAATGCTGCACAGGGAGTGGAACTCCAAATGGTCATGGACTCTGTGAGCCACAGCTCCGAAATCAGGAAAAAAACCTACCCACGGATGCACTTCCAAAGGTAAAGCACAACATTCCCCAGAACAATTAGCAATCACAACACTGTGTTCCTTCCAATTACTGCCAGCCATGCCTGAGCCTCCCAGCAGGTAAAATGAGAGGGTTCAGCCTCCAAGTGTATAACACTGATTAGCTGAGAGCTCCCCAAGGGCTGTTGTGCACAGCAGGATGGGCACAGAGAAGAGAGCACAGCACCCTTTGGGTCACACCTGCACACACACACACTCACAGACACACACAGAGCTCTAAAAACACAGCAGAACTGAAGGATTTAGGGAGGAACCCACTCTATTAGGATGGTGGGGGAAGAAATAGTGAAAGTGGGAAAATGAAGCTGTTTTGAAATGGGTAAATGAAAGGAGGATGGGGGTGAGGGGCCTCTGGTTTGCCTTTGCCAGGGGCAGAACATCAGATTTAAAGCTTGGAGGGCTTGTTTGGGACCTACAGGTGTCTCCAAGGGAGTCAGCTCCTCTTTGAATTTCATAAAATCACAGAATTATGGAGTGGTTGGGCTTGGAAGGGACTTTCAGAGTGATCTTGTTCCTGTCCCTGCTGTGGGGCTCCCCCAGAAGGGCACCTCACCATTCTGGTGCCATGAACAATATGTGAGACATCCCCACAAGCAGTGCTGGGTAATGTTAAAGCACAGTAATACTCAACTCTTCAGGAGCAGGAGCATGAGATGGGAGCTGGTGTTGGTGGCTTTGTTCAGCCTGTCACCGCTGGTGTCCCTGCTCCAAGCCCCTGGACTCCCAACCCTCCATTTAGAAGGCTCCAGGGTAGTGGAAGCAGTGTCAATGGTCTGGGGCAGAACAGTTTAATAAAATGAAATAGAGCTCCTTTAAGTCCTCTCCATATATAGGACAGGACAAGTTTTTCCAAGGAAATGGAACAGTTCAGTATTATTTGTGACAAATTATCTGTGGGGAAAAAATATAATTTCCCAGTCAGCTTTCTTGCTGAATGCCTCTGCCTGGTAGCCAGCTGTCTGCCAGCTTTTGCTAACATCACCAGATCTAAAATTATAGTTGTGGGACAGTTTTTCTGCCTGCCTGCAGTTCTTAGGACTTGTCCAACTAGATTTGTACAGTGGCTTATCCTGTGTAATATCCTGTCTCAATGGTCACCCCAGCAAAGTGCTTTGGAGGGTTGGCTCTGGCCTCTATTTCCTTATTTCTTTCTACCCAGTCCTTCCTCTCTTTTCTCACCCATGTCTCTCATTGTCTCAAACCTCTCTCATTTGCCATCTTCTTCTTTTTTCTGTCCCAATTTCCACTGCTAAATCGTTCTGTCTCTTCCATCTCACAGACCCCCTGTTATAAATAACTACATTAATTTCTTCACTGATATTATGAGATGATCAATAGGATTCAAATGGGAACAGAGCCCCTTCTCCAACCCCCTCACATAGAATGAAACCCTGGGAACAGGAATGGGCAGGGGACATTTGGAAATGGGGAATGAGTTTCATTTCAGGTTTGCACAAGGACATTCAGAGCCACTGTGGCTTGGCATAATTGTTGGAGGTCCCTGCAGAAAAAGCCCAGGGACAGACTGGGCCAGGGGGGGTTTCATGGCACTGTGGCTCATTACAATGATGGATGTCTTGCTTGCAATGGGAAAAACTCAATCCTTGAGATATCTTAGCTCTAACTTTCTCCAGGGCTATAACAGACCTGTGGCTGCAAGCGGTTTATTTTGTAAAGAGCAGAGACTAAATACACAGAGAGTCTTTCAATTTGTTGTTTTCCAGATACTACTGAAGCTTAATGAATAAATAAGTACAAAATTAAAGCCTCATTACCCACCCCAAAAAGTCCCTGCCATTTGTTAAACCTTTCAGAGGAAGCCAGGAATATGGAGAAGTGCCCATTAGGAGGATAAACATATCACAGATCTGAATGTCAAATCAAATTGAGCAAAAATTAATTAACTGGGTGAGCATTAGAAGGGAGAGTCTGGTGTCTGCAGACACTGTTTACCTGTCTGCACTTTCTGAGCTGGCTCAGGCAGCTCTGGGGGAATCGATGTGTGCCAGCTGCAAACCTCACAGATCACTTCCATGGAAGGAACTTGTTCCTCATTTCAGAAATCACTTTTCTTCCATCTTGGAAGAAATTGTCTGTAAATGGGCTTCTCCCTGGTGCCAGATGCTCTGAGATCTGAGACTCCTCTCAAGTTGGGGACTTATTAACTCAAAGGTGGCCCTGAAATTGCTGTCCAAATCGTTTGAGGGAGTTTTGGACCAGGCCCCCAGTGCCAGCTGGTGTGTGGCTACAGCTCAGCTTACAAATGATGCCCTGAAACTGAGCTATCTGTAGCTGAGAGTTAATCCTCTCAAAATCAATAATTCCTGCTCCCTGAAGCTGTTGTTTTGGTGATGGACGGCTGGCAAGCAAGACCCAACTTTCTGAAATCATCCCTTTTTCTCCCTTCTCTGAAACAAGATTTTCTATTATTATACCAGCTGATAAAACAACTGTAATCAACTCTTTTCTGCTCCATAAAATAGTTACTGCTAATTGCTAATTATTGGGAATCAGCTTCCTAGCATATCTGGAAGCATTACAGTGCCTGGGTGTTAACAATAATCACTGCTTTCACAAGAGCCACCATTCACTTGCAGGGGTTACAAGCGGCCCAGCCAAGAGTTTTTAACTGACACAAAAAAGCCAAAAAAACTCTTGGGGAGGGAGTTTGGTGATTGGTCAGATATTAATACACAAACACATTTTTATTTGTGTTTGCATATGAGACTCTTCACAGCAAATTAAAATTCAAGCCACTGCTCGCTGGCCATTTGCATACAAACCCACTTGATTTGGGCACACAATCACAGTAATTGCATGGGCAAAGGGCTGCTGCCTTGTGCTTGCATCATGCAAAAGGAGTTTCTGGGCATTAGGAAGTGCCAGCAAGAAGAATAAATGCAAACTCTTTGGAAAGTTTTGCCTGTGAGACGTTTCCAAGCTTTCTTTGATAGGATGTCTTTGCTTCTGGGGAGAGGAATTAATAAGGATCAAATAAAAGTGATCCAACTAGAGAACAATGTCATTTTTCTTACTGGGAAAACTCACTGTATAATCTTTGTATAACAACTGCTGTCAGTGCAGAGGGGACAATCAGCCACAAGGACAATGACCTAACAGAATTGGCAAAGCAGTGAAGGGTGTGCTCCATAGAAAAACAGAATAATTTGGGTCAGAAGGGACCTGTAAAGGCCAGGTAGTTCCAGCCTCCCTGCAGCGAGCAGGGACATCCTCAGCTGTCCCAGAGCACCAGTCCCATGACAGGAGGCAGCACAAGCTGGTGTCACCTGGGCATGCAGGTAACAGCAGCAGCAGCAGGGGTGACACAGCAGGTGTGCAGGACCCCAAGGACACAGATCCCACCCTTTCCAGCCCAGGCTGTCCTCAGGAATAGTGGGAAATGGAGAAGATTGGGTAAGAACTGACCAGAACATTGGCCCAAAATTAATTGTGCTGAGAGCAAACTTCACTGGGAGCTCAAACAAGGATTTTTTTAATTTTTTTTTTTTTTTTTTTTGTGCTCCTTCACCTCCCTTTCATTGGTATTTCCTAAGGTAGCCAAATATCTGGAAGTCCTAGAACTCATTTATAATACCAAGCCTATTTCTGTATTCCCAAGAAAGACTGGAATTGCCAGGCTCAGCTGGAATTAACAGGTGCTCACCCAGACCTAGAAAAAGCCTCATTTAAAGATTTGTTTCCAGGAGCAGCAGGGCAGTCAGTGAGCCTGCTTTACCCATCTCTGGATCAGGACTGGTTTGTGGGGTGTTACAGTGGCTGGATGCTTTTCCAAACCTAATTCAGAGGTGATACCTTGGTTTGTTATTGAGAACAGACTGTTGCCAGTTGGTTTGACCCTGCTTCACTTCTATAAATAATGCTTAGGTGCCTTTTCAGAACATTTCCTTCTTAGCCACTCCTATCTCCACATTCAGCTATTCAACTTTCTCTTTTCTGGCCAAACTTTGCTTCCACTCTTCATATACTAACCCCATTAAAAGAGAGCCCTTTCCTTTCCACATCTGTACTATGTAGTATATAATGCTGTTTCTTTTTATTTTTCATTATTTTGCAAATATCTTCAGTAAAACAGCACCTTAAACAAGTCTCAACCATAGCCTGAAGGTTCTCTGAGCATTGGCTTGGATTTTTTTCTCCCTTTATTACACCTATAAAATAATATGTGGTAATAACCAAGGTGCAAGTAACCCACTTCCAAAATGTACTCTGCTTTATGGCCTAAAAGCCCCATTAATTCTGCTCCATAATTCCCCCAAAGGAGAAACAGAAAATGTTCATTACAAGCAGAACAAAGGAAAATCCATCCCTTTTCATTTAAAGGGAATTAATACAAACTACAGAGAAGTCTTAACTCTGGGAAGTGAGTTGTGGAAGATCTCTTCATCAGTAGGAATGGGCATTTAATCCCACTCAATCATGAATTAAATGGGAAAATAAACTTGTAACTCTTTTGCTCTGATCTGCCATGAATAGCAATGGGTGCAAAGAAGCAACAGCACAAAGTCAAGTTGGACTGAATCTCCCTTTATAAGCAAAAGTTTTTTGCAATAATTGGTTAATTTACCAAAGTAGAAATTGTGGAAAATAGATCTCCAGGAGGAAGTTATTAATGTGATGGTTTTTTGTCTCTTCTAGTCTGGCAAACATGTTTGATGTAGAAATAGAAATATATTTTAAAAAATTATTTCTTAAAAAATGGTTATTTTTTCTCTTGGACTCCTAAAAATAAATCTGGCACAGATTCTTCAAAGTTTAAAAAAGGCTTCAATAATGGAGAAAAGAAAAACACCACAGTTTTTAACTTGAAGGGCTCTCAGCTGATCTGAAACCTTTGCAATTTAGGGTTTATTTTCTGTTTTTTCACAAAAAAGATCATGGTTATTTCATTAACTCTTTCTCTCCCTATCCCTGCCAAAACAATCACCTAGAATTTCACACTGTATTCTACTTCAGTTTGGCCTGAAATAAATTTTATTTCAACAATTTTTGGTTTTTGTTTTTTTTTTTTTTTTTTTTTTTAGTGTGGACACTCTCTTGTCCTGCCTCCAGAGCAGCTCATGCCAAATTCCACAGCTTATGAAGATCTTTCAAAACTGAAGATTAACTCCACCTCCCTTGAAGAGTGAGCCCAGGATCACTGGGGGCCAGGGTCCAATTTCCAGAGCCCAATTTCCATCCAGAGATGAAATCCTGTTGTGAATCACCCACATCTCAAATTGGACTGAGCCCAAACTTCAGCTGGAAATTTAATGAAATCCGAGAACTCCCTACAGCTGTAAACACAAGTCAGCCATCGATCTGTGTTGTCTTCTTTATTTTCTATTTGTTCTGGCCTGAGAGAGCCTGTGTAACTCGTGGGGCTGAGTCCAATCAGCAGAGATAGTCCCTGAATCTGCTCCTGTGGGCTCCACAGCCTCTGCCAGAGTTTAATTTCCTCCTGACTGACAACTGAGAGAGGTGTCAGCAGACAAAAGCTCCCCTTGGCATGGGATGGCTAAGAGATTTCTGTGGTGTGTAAAACACCTCAGATAAGTGAGGAAATACACCCCAAGCTGATTGCTCTGCCCAGCTACTCCAGGAGATGGCTCAGGAGGTCTCAGCTGGCAAATCCAACCTGCTCTGATCCCTTTGTAGTGCCCCTCATGCCAGCTGCCTCCAGCAAGTTCAAATGATGAGATAGCCCCAATCAAAACAATCTCTCTGAAATCCCTTTCTTCAAAACTTTTAACAAGTTCAGCCTCACAAACTGCCAAAGGGTGATTAATCAAACTCTTGGTAGTGCTACATCTGAGCTTCTGAGTTTGCACAGGAATCACTGGCTAGACAGTAGTTATAGCTGATCCTGAGGCTCATAAATCACCACACAATAAATCCTGAGTTAAGAGCACCACAAAAATGTCCAGGAGCTAAGCAACCAAATAATCATCATAATAATTAATACTGATCTTGTATAAAATGCTCTTTTTCACAAATAGATTTCAAAGCATTTGACAAAGTATGTGATTACAGACCTGGTCAGCATCATTTAATCTAAACTGTGTTCCAGTGGGAAATGATGCCTCAATAAACCTGAGATGTCTCATTATTGTTGCCCCTTCTTTCAGTATGTGAAATGTCCTACAAAACTAGAATTATTTAAAAACACCTTTGTTTTTCATCTGAGCCATAAGCTGTGTTTGAAATGGAATTTCCAGAAACAGTGAGGGGGAAAGGAGAGGGGGCAGGGAGGAATTTATAGCTTACAGCAAATCTTGTGAATAGCCGAGTGTAGTTCCAAACCAAAACAGTCCTTAAACATTTACCACAAAGTATCAGGCAATCATTTCAGCATCTCTCAGTGAAACAGGGGCAGATCAGGAGCAAAGTCCATGTCCTGCCTGTCCTTGACCTCCAAAGCAACTTGAGACATTTGAGTTCTCCCTTCCCTCCCACTGATGCCCTCACTGCACCTTGGGATCTGAGGGTGCTTGGTGGAGGGGCTGTCCTTTGGCAAATCCCTCCCAATTATACCCCACAAAAGCTTAAGAGATATCGGTGCCTGTTAATGAAATCAAAGGCTTCCAAAAGCCCTTTGTGCCCTGGGGTTATGCATTTATAAATTACAGAGGTTTTGCTGCATGTTCCATCTCACCCTGCAGGATCCAGCCCTGTGTGCTAAACATTGCTGTGCAGGGCACAGATAGCTGTTATTTATTGCCTAAAAGACACTTGTTAATCAGTTAGAGAAACCAGTTGCAAAATACTTTGAGCCAACTGGATTAAAGTGATTATGGGATTATTAAATGGATTAAGTTCTATCGATAACTGGTTGTCAGCCAGAAGAGTTAAAGTCCTAATCAGTTAGAGAGAAAAAACATGCCAGTCACTTTACATTTGTGGTTCACCTTGAACTTATCTGTAACTTCCACTTGTTTCAGTCAGGTTTCTATGGCAACCAGAGTAATTGACATTAATTACCATATTTTGTCTGTGGTTATTTCGTGCTAAATTTAATTTTTTAATTGCTTCAAATAATGTGAGACCAGAGCAACAGTTTTGCATTCTGCTTCTGGTAAGGCTTTGAGGACATCAGGATGCATTTCCCTTCTCCCCAGCATAACACTCGTGGGGTCCCTGTGCATATAAAGGGGTCCCAGTGCCCAGGGTTGGTTTAACTGGGAGAGGATGAGGTTTCAGGGGGTTTAGGTCATAGCAGCAAATGGGAGGGAGGCCAAGAGACACAAGGGGTGTAAATTCCAGCAGTAGCTCACACTGGATATAAGGAAGAGAGATTGCCTCCATGAGGGCAGTCAAACATTGGAGCAAGGGAAGTTGAGTCTCAGTCCCTGGGAATTTTCAAGAACAAACAGGTCAAGTCCTGCACTTCCTGCCCTGGCCTTACAGATGACCTTGGCTTGAGTAAGAGGTGGAGCTGGACAATTCTGTGCTCCCTTCCCATCTTAACTTTCCTATGACCCCATGTTCCTGTGCTGCTGCCATTATTTATTTCTTTCGTTATTTTTGGGGAATCATAAAAATGATGAATACACAGCATCTCATAAAGTGTAGCAAGATTTATACTCTGCCTGAGGAGCTTCTCTTCTGTTTTTCCTCATTCACTGCAGGCATTTCAGTGCTATCCCTATCAAAATTCATGGCTCCATTGTGTATGTCCTCCCATCTGAGATTTTGACTCCAAATCCCTAAAGGTGTTTAACACACTAACCCCCACTGAAAACAATGCTCAACCACGTTAGGAAATGTCACCCTAGAGGGAGAGCACACAACTGTAAAATATATACATTTATTTTTCCTGAGATAGTTAATATAGGCCATAAAACAAGGTTACTGGATGACATAGCTGCTGTCAAGCTGGGGAGGAAAAATAATGAATTAATTCTCACTGCAAACATTGAATTTTTGCATAAGCATGAAAATGTCGAAGCTCCTCTAACAGCAATGAATGAGGTTGCATTAAACTCACTGGGAAAAAAAAAGATACTGAAAATCTTACCAGGGCATTGCAGTCCTACAAGTTCAAGGTTCAAAATATAGCTAAAAATCCTTGTTGTGAAATATCAACTAAGAATATAAATTATTCTAAGGTTGGAAAGAGACTTTCTACTGTGTTATAAGTGAATCAGGCCAAAGGAATTGTATTGGCCAGGAATAGGATGTGACAGAAATATGTAGAGAAATGTAACAGTTCACCAAATGCATCAAAAGGCCATAATGTTTGCAAAACTAAACAACAAACGCAGTAATAATTAATTTGGAAAGCATGTGAAGGTATTGCACATTTACTTCTGTTGCCCCATCTAAGATGTGTTGAGGTTCATGCAGATGGTTTGGAGGAAAGGCTGAGAGAATTGGGATTGTTCAGCCTGGAGAAGAGAAGCTTTGGGATGACCTAATTGTGGCCTTCCAGTGCCCGAAGGGAGCTGAGAAGAAAGATGGAGAGAGACAATTTTAGCTCTGAAAACCAGATTTATGCAACTGGAGCCCCCATGGAGATCACAGCAACCAGAAACATTGGACAAGAACAGACCTTGCATGGAGGACAAATAGTCCAGACTTTCCTTTGCTTAGTGCTTCTGATAAAATGTCCCTGCAATTCTAAACCAGTACAGATCATAAATCCCTGAGTTTAGGAAGGAAGGCAGCTGGGGAAGGCAGTGTGGAAACTGCTCAGGATATGAGACAAGCTTCATAATGGATAGCAAGAGGGGCCAATGTGTTAATAAACCCCCAAGATTTAAATGATGCTATTTCGTGCATCCTTGGCAAGTTTTCAGGATATTCAGATGAGCTGTATTTGGATTTGGTACTCATTTAGGCTATTTTTAAGAAGCAACAATTTTCCAAGGCTGAGTTTGTGCAGCCATTCACAAGAGAACTGAAACCCCAGGAGGAGAGACACTGAAAGGTGGTTTTGGATCTCAGAACTTCCACTGCTATGCTTTCACAGAGAGTATTAGATTTGTTTGTTAAGTCTTCACCAGCATTTTCAGAGAGTGAGTTGTGTGGTTGCCTGGGCAGCTATAGGGACCTGTGGGTCTTCTTGAAGTGGTGCCCCTGAATTGCAAAAATAAGATGGGGAGAAGGAGAGGAAGGCAGAGGAAAGAAGTGTCACAGACATGTTTTATGAAAAATCCTTT
>JAHXMQ010010625.1:1393832-1405180 GCA_020466415.1 Ammodramus savannarum pratensis | reverse complement strand
CTTGTCTCAGGCTTCCATGGACAGTGGAAAGCTTCTGTAGGAGTTTTCATATGGAAGAAGGGACAGGAATGGACAACATTTTCATTGTGACAACCTCCAGGCACTCTGATTCTCATGGTGTTTCTAGCAGTTGGATGTTCATCCTTTTGGAGGTGAGGGGGAGTAGGAAAAGGAGGAAGAGGGAAGAGTTTGAATTCACCTTGACTTCTCTTTGTCTCCAGCTGCCAAATATGCACAGAGTCATTATCAGAAAAGAAAAATTTGTTTGTGCCTCCGCTGAGACTGGAGCAATGCTGTGACTTCAGGGGCAAAGGCACTGTCATGATGCATCACAACCCTGCAGGCATTAAAGTGTCTCAGGCAGCTGCTCTGCCAGAAAAGCTACTCAGATTGCTGAAGTCCTTTCAACAAGCTGAGCCCAAGGCAATATTTTAGTAAGAAACTGCTTCTTTAAATATTAAAAGGAGTTATTTTTGCATCATTTGCATCATTTGACTTGGGTCATTTAAAATGTGTTCTGTTATAGGTCACCTGTGATGCCAGAAAGGAACGAACTTGTAACATTCTATTCAGATTAATTTCTTTAAAACACACTCAGGTTTATAGCCTAATTCCTTACACAGACACCCTCAAAGATCATGAAATGATGATTGGTTCTGTTTCAGCAGTGACAGATGATTTACACCCTGCACACATTTCTGTAAGTGTCTCAACAGTGACCAACAATGACTCCAGAGTTAGTCAAGGGTTTCAGCCTGGCTGAAAGGACACTAAATTAGCAAGAGGAAATTCTGTTAATCTATTTAGTGTTGCTATGTCAAGCTGGCTGGCCTTTGTGAGCCAAATGATGACCTAAAGGTGAAGTTACAGGGGAAAGTTTCATCCCTTGCTCATGCTGGAGTATAAGATCTCTGTGATGTTAAACCTGCTTCATTTTCCCATGTGACTGTGACAGAGAGCCAGTGCTAGTAAGGACATCTGGGAGTGACATATCACAGGACATGCTGTCCCAAATGAGAGGCTGGATCAGAAGAGGAAAGGGGAAGAACCTCATCAGCAGTGGCAGAGCTGCTTCTTGCACCTGTGACTTTTCCAAAGTGAGTTTGTACAAAAAGCACAAAAGAGAGAGTGAAATATTGGTTCTTGTTCCTCTGTGTCAGAAAATGCTGCACAAGCTACAGTGAGGGGTTTTATATCACCATAAAAACAAAATTATTTTTACTTTCTCTAATCTTACAGAGGTAAATACTGAACCCATAAACTGACACACACTCAGCCAGTTCTGGAGCACCACTTTCTGCTATTTAATCCAAGTGCCTTTACCTTCTCTTGTGGGACTGTATTTCATTGCACATGATCCCCTAAAGAGTCCCTCCTCTTACATTCCTGCTCCACATATTTGGGTATGCATGGTATCATGGAGAGTTTCACCAGGAGCACATGGCAGCAGTAACACTTCACAAGAAACACCATCTCTGATAAACTCTATAATCACATTTAATTGTTTATTTCTCATCCAGCACAGGATGGTCAGTGATCATCCCATTGTCATCAGAGAAATTGTTGGGATGGACAAATATCACTGAAATGTTCACAAAGAGGTAAGAGTTGATGGTTGCATCCTGCTGATATTGCCAGGAAGTGCTGTGACAGGTGGAAGGCAAACAGGAATCAGTTACAGTGTGTAGGTACAAAACCTAGCAGTGTTTTACCTCAAGATGAAAAAAAAAAACCAAAGAAAAGCAAACAGACCTTGGAGCTACTGCAGAAGGAAACAGGGCACCTGAGACATGTGGAAATATGTGGCTCTCAATTTGCCACAAACATTGGAAGGAAATCTTTCTCTTTTTTGAACTGGGAAACTTTTTTCAGTGGTCGCAACAGACTATCTTGAAGATTCTTATCTATTTTAATCAGGCTTCTTTTAGCACCTGCTGAGATCTCTGAGAGCTCAGGATTGGCTTAAACACACATGAAAAGGGTCCTGTGGCACGTATTCCTTGACAACAATCTGTTCTTCTCACCTCATAGAGTGTAATGATGCCATTTGTCTCATTTGGAGGCTTCCACTGAACGTAGATCTTCTCTTCAAAAGGTCCTCCTTGGATAGATTCCAAGGGAACGGGTCCAGGAACTGCAGGGGGAAAAGAACCCAGACAAACTGTGTTAAAAACTCCACCAGCTCCAGCTGCACACACATGAGACACCAAAAGGCCATCAGACAGGAAGCAGAGTGTTTAAAATAAATAAATAAAATTAAAAATTAAAATCCCTCAAGGCACTACCATTACCAAGCTACTATCAATGTGAAAGGCTTATTTTTCAACTTTTGGTTCAAATAACAATACCCTAATGTAACCACTAAGTGACAAATAAAATCAGAATCCACGAAAATATGATGCTAATTTCAGTATGATTTTATTCCAGTACAGCAGAGCAGCAGCAGGGAATTTAATTTGTCCTTCTCCACCCACACAACAGCAGAACTCTCCACCTAAACAGCCAGACTGCACCTTGGCATGGGGATGCTCAGGGGCTGCACACCTTTATCCATAGGAAAGATTGATTTGCTTAGTGAAGTAACAATCCAAGATTTATATTTCATTACAGCTACAAGGCCAGCTCAAAAAAATCCACCTACTCCAGCAAAACGTTAATGCCATGGGAGATAACCAACTAAATGCACTCCCAAGCCTGTCTGATAAAAACTCTGCTCATTTTTCTGAAATATCTGCCATCCTTTTGTGTCTCCCTATGTGATATATGGGGCTGGAGGAGCCACTTTCAGCTGAGAGAAACTCAGGACAGCAACTTGTACAGCCCAGGCAGAGGAATTTAGTCCTTGGTCTGAAATAGCTCCGGTGGGATAATAACACTTTGAAACTTTCCATCAATTCCTCTAGAAAACTGTTCTTTTATATCCACAACCATTCTTTTATACCCACAATTAATTTTGCTTCTGAGATATCTATAAAATGTGATGTCCAGAAGATCACCTTTAAGAAAAGCTACACTCTGGAAAAGAAGGGACTATACATTTTTTTGGGATGCCTTCTTCTGTGTGAAGGCACAAGAAAAATCAATAAATACCAGGATTGCATTTGCCCATATGACAAAGGAAGCTGCAGGGTGGTTCAGAACACCAAGAATTAAACCTACAGCTCTTTAACATCTTCTCAGACTGGTGTCTGTCATGCCCAAGCACTTCAGGGACCTTCACCCTTTCAAGAACACAGCTGTGAAACGGAAATCATTTAAGCCTACAAGTTTTACACACAAAACAGACACACTGTCCAGAGAAGCTGCACCAGTCTTGTGGGACAGAGGGTTATGCTGTTATTTACAACTTGAAGAGGAGTCTTCCCTCTAAACCCAACCAACCAACCCCACTGTCACAGACACATTTTATGAAAATTCCTTTCGCCAGGATCTTTTCTCCTGAGAAGCTGGGAAGCTTCAGCTTCTCCATGTTTTGCTGCTTTGGAATGTGATCTGGAGAATTGTTTACCCAGCATGTGAAATTGTTTTTACTTGATGACCAATGACAGCCAGCTGTGTCGTGGCTGTGAGCAGCCACAAGATTTCATTCTCATTCTTATCCTTTCCTTGCTAGCCTTCTGATGAAATCCTTTCTTCTGTTCTTTTAGTATGGTTTTAATACATCATTTTAATGCTTCTGGCAGGAGGTGGCCTAGTGAGGCAGAGGGTTGTTTTTGCAATCCTGTTAGGAGGGTGGCTAGTCATAGGGGGAAGGCTACATCATTTTAATATACATATATATGTAGATATTATATATATATATACAATATACATATATATATGTATATTGTAAATGATATATTGTATATATACAATATACATACATATATATGTATATTGTAAATCATATATCGTTTAAATGTAATATATATCATAAAATAATAAACCAGCCTTCTGAAACATGGAGTCAAGATTCTCATCTCTTCCCTCATCCTGGGACCCCCATGAACACCACCACACTTGGTAACCTCAAGTGAGTCACACTGATTATCCCACCACAACTCACCATCCTCCTCAGTCTGCACCACCAGCTCCTCACTTTCCATTCTGCCCTCGGGGTTGGAGAGGGCCAACCTCAGCCTGATGGTCATGAAGGGCCGGAGCCCCCGCAGGGTGTAGTGGGAGGAGGTCTGGATGAGCTCCTCCGCCTCGAATTTCTGCTGGTTGAAGACGTACTGGTAGTGCACGGTGAGGTTGTAGCTGTGGCAGCGCGTCACGGCGTAGCCGAAGGGCTCCCACTGCAGCGTCAGCTGCCGCGAGCGGATGTCCACCACCTCCACGTTCTGCGGCCCGTGCACGGGGTCTGGGGAGCAGCAGGGGAAACACAAATGTTAGAAAGAAGAAGCTTGACTAGGCCAATGTTCAAGCAGCAATCAATTTATTAATTAATATGGTGAAGCATGAGCAATGCAGCACTGGGTACAGTGGGAGAAGCTTTCCCTCCAGTTCCTCACCGATAGTGGATGTTCTGGCAATGAGATCCTTCCACTCCTGAGTATGTTTTCTGACTCATCTCAAGCTGGTGCCAATAAAACTTTAATTCCTGATCATCTCCATGCCTTGGTCCCATCAAAGTTTCTTTGCTCTTTATTATTCTTTCTACAGTATCTGGCTGAGGTAAACTTTGAATATTCATGTGGAGGAATAATTTTCACCTGCTGTTCCTTAATTTATTTTTAACAGCCTAACTCAAATGCTCTGACTAGACTCTGCCCTTTATATAAAATATAAATGCATGTGCCACTAGACATGTAGATATAAAGAATGAAGGATGACTGAGTAAAATCAGTGTTTGAGATAAGTCAGACCATAAAAATTCAACAGATGTCAGGGTTTGTTTATCTGACATTTCTCCAACTTGTATTTGCTCTTTTGCTTAATATATATCTGAACAAGGTAATCAGAAAACACATAATTTCACATAAAGTTTCTTAATTTATAGGACAATTCAGGGTTCTTCCCTCTTCTCATAGTCTCTCACGACTTCAACCTACAAAAAAAATGTTTTCACGGCAACAAAAAAGCTGGAAGGATTCCTGAATACCAGTCACACCTCTTTGAGAGATAATTAAAGTGTAAAAAAACCCTTCTAGTAATTCTTGAAAGTAAAGCATGCACCAGCCACCCTGACTTCAATCTACTCATGCATAAGCAGAAAATACATTTTAACAACCTGCACATTCTGTATTACTGCTAAAAATCCCCTAAGGACTGGCAGTGGGAAAGAATTTGCATCCTTTTATAGATATTCACATGTGCAGACACTTTGGAAATAGGATGGATATTAAAAGACCAGGGGTCTAAAGCTAGCAAATGTTTTAGGTTTCCCTATAAATCATGTCAATCCCTCAGCATCCAGAAAACACCTCTTAAAAGTGAGCCCTTAATTCTGTGTGTCAAACAAAAAAAGATTAATTTAGAAATTAGGAAATTTTTATGCATGAACATACATGCATATATACTTAGCATGAGGTGCTGAACATTCATTTTTTATAAATCCCTGAAATTTATGTTTCTGCAGATGAATTGTACAGATAAATTAGGTCAACAAAAGAATGGTTCTCTGAAAATATTCAGCTTCTGAAACAGTAAAGGTAATGATTCCAAGATGCATCCAAATGAAAGAAAAGCAAAAAGCAAATGCAGATATTTGCCCTCCTGAAGTCTGCATTACACCAACCACTCAACTGCAGAGCCCAACTCAGAACATGGCTGAGATGAGGCAAAAACATTTCACAAAAATGCAGTATGGCAGCTGAGAATGACAATTCACCAGCATGGTAATGTCATACTGACTGTGTTTTTCTTTTTAATTACAAATATTGCCCTTAAATCAGTCATGTTATGGAGTGAATCAGCAATGGATGTCAGATGTGTTGACAGTACCTGTGAGTAAGGAACAACCTGATCATCACCTCACCAAGTCATCTGCCCAAAGCTGGGAAGGGAAGATTTCTTGCCGTTTTTAGCTTCCTTTCTCATCCTGTCCACATTTGCCCTTTCCTTTCCCACCCCAAACTCTAAGTGCTAGAAGATTCTTGCAACCAGCTTCTAATTCTGCTCAAAACTTTGCTGTAAATGCTGCAAGCTCCATCACACACACACAGAGTTTGAAACAGTCTCTGATTGAGTAACCAGCCTGTGAACCACAGACGAGGTTGGTTACAAAGCAAGAAAGCAAAATCCATAGTGCAGACTCCAGTACACTGCATTTTTCCCAAGAACCATCTGTTCTCAGGCTGACAGTCCTAAACCAGGTCTCAAATACCCATGCCCTGAGGTGTCCCTGCAAGTGTAGAGATACACATCTGGTGGCTGTCTAGATCTTTAAGTAGAGGGAGAAAAGTAAAAACTACTTAAATTTTCGTTTCAGAGAGGGAGAAACCAAACTGGAATTAAATCAGCAAACAGAAGCTGGCCCTGGAAAGCTTTATATTCTCTCCAGTTTCAATCTCCTTTTTTTCTGAATACTGAGACTATATCATTTTGAAAATGTTTTCCTGTTGCCACACTGATTTCCTCCACAGCAGAAGCCATTGAAACCTCCTTTTCCAGGATGAGATTTTGTATTGTTGTTTTTAAAGGGCAGTGGTCCTACTGTCCTCTCTGTATAATTCCTTCTGCCTGTTAGCTCTGTGAGTATTCAGTCTCAAAAGGTCTGTAGCTATTCCTGGGACCTGTCTAACATCACCTTTTTCATAATGTTTTCTTCCAAAAGATAAGGGAAATTTATAATTCATGTACAATTCTCTGGTAGTGCTGATATATGAAACTGGACAAATGTCTCCATTTCTGTATTCCTAGAATGATAACTTCCAAATAATGCAAGAAAATATCTGAAAAGTAGTAACTTTGCACTTGGCTAGTGTAATAAAAGCTGCTAATATATATATCAGCTTCAACTATACAGAGATACCTACCAAAGCAAGATAGAAACAGACCAGCAATTTGAATAGGAGATCAGATACTGGTGTAAACTATGTACCCTGAAGTAAAATTTTCTATATGTCCCAAGAGCTTGGGGGGAAAAAAAGACATTTTTAAGAAGCCTAAACAATGAAACAGCTGCCACAGATCTGAAACGAGTCTTGAACCCACGCAAGGAAAATTGCAGTCTCTGGAATTTCACTGTGCAAATGCTGTATTTCTATTTCAGCCTGGTTGAACCATTAATTACATTTGCAACGTTCACATCAAAGTCAAGGACTGAACAGTGTTTTTTAATACCTCATCACCCACTGATGCTTTGCTACCTTTCATTACTCTGGTGGGCTGCAGCAAACACTCAGCAGCCAGGAGCCTGTCTGAAATCTTTGGGGTGTGCAAGTCTGGAGGGGTCTGGAGCTCAAGTCCTATGAGGAGTCACTGAGAGAGCTGGGAAAGGGGCTCAGCCTGGAGAAAAGGAGGCTCAGGGGGGACCTTGTGGCTCTGCACAGCTCCTGACAGGAGGGGACAACCCCAGGTCAGGCTGTGCTCCAGGGAATTGGACAGGAGCAGAGAGAACGGCCAGGGGATGTTAAGATTGGATATGAGGAAAAATTCTTCACAGAAAGGATGGTCAGGTGTTGGAACAGGCTGCTCAGGGAGCTTTTAGAGTCACAGCCACTGGAGGGATTTAAACCACATGTAGGTGTAGAGCACTTGGGGACATGGTTTAACAGGGGGCTTGGCAGTGCTGGGCCAACACTTGGACTCGATCTTAAAGGGCTTTCCTGGTACAGACATCTTTCATGAAAAATCCTTTCCTTTGGATTTTTCCTCCTGTGAAGCTGAGAGGCCTCAGGAACAAAATGTAAACAATGATTATCTGCTGCTGTGGAATGCAACAGGTGCATCTGTGATTGGTCTCATGTGGTTGTTTCTAATAATGGCCAATCACAGTTAGCTGGTTCTCTCTCTGTCCAAGTCACAAACCTCTGTTATTCATTCTTTTCTATTCTTAGCCAGCCTTCTGATGAGAACTTTTTCTTCTATTCTTTTAGTATAGTTTTAATGTAATATATATCATTAAATAATAAATCAAGCCTTCTGAAACATGGAGTCAGATCTCATCTCTTCCCTCATCCTCAGACACCTGTGAATACAGTCACAGGTTTTCCAACCTAAATGATTTGATGATTCTGGTGGCCTGAATGAAACAAACTCTCCAGTGATCCTTCAGTGTGTTCTCAGCCCATTGTTGAGCAAACAATGTCCAGAGACTGCTTTTCCTGCATCAGAATTTCACAGAAAAGCTGACTTTTAAGGCCAGTTTTGCTCATTCCTTATTGAGTGCCACAGAGCTCATTTTGTTCTCAGCCCTCCTCTCTCTCAAGGTGAGGCACAGAAGAGAAAAGGGTGGTTTAGATTATCAATAACAATTGCCAGAGCTCTGTAACCCTCCACCAGGGGAAGAACAGAGAGGAAAGGAAGCCGTGGGGGAACACTGGGGTTTGAACACAGAGCTCAAATCGAGCAGGGAAGTTAAACACAGACAATCAGCTGCTGCCCCAGGGTTAAGTACCTGCTGCAGGAGCCTAATTGCAAGAAATTGCTGCTGTCAGTAAAGACAGGACAGCGAGTGGAGATGTCCCTCCTCATCTGGAGCCCTGTGCCCGTGTCCCCTGACCCTGTGGAGAGCAGCAGGCAGAGTTTATTAGCAGAGCACTGATTAAATTCTGTCTCCCAGCAGCAGGTTACAGAGACTGAGAATGCACAAAGGGAAGAAAAAGGAGTGTGCCATGAGCAGCAGCTTTGTGTGAGTCCTGAACTGATACTTTCACATACAGAAATAGAGAAAACAGGTTTAACTATGAATTCTGTCTTCCTCTCATCACCCCAACCAGCACAGACCATCCAGAATCTGGGCACCCCAATAAAGTCCCCAGCCCTTCCTCTAGGTAGAGGGGGAGGAGATGAATATTTCACTCCCACAATAAATTGAAACAGTGGCCATTTTTCAAGCAACAGCAACAAAACTCATAATCACAGAATCTCTGACAGGCTTGGGTTGGCAGGGACCTTGAGGATAATCTCATTCCAACACTCCTGTCATGAGCGGGGACACATTCCTCTGGAGCAGGGTGCTGCAAGCCCCACCCAGCCTGTGGTGCAATCAGCAGTCAGAAGGTTTCCTTTTTAAAGGTGTTTTTAAAATACAGTGTTCTTGATCTATGGATGGAAAACCAAACTGAAATGAGTCCAACAATGATTATATTCAGGTGTTAGATATATTCAGTGTTAGAAGGCTCAAGCCTTCTCTCTCTCCCCTTTTTTCCTCATCCCTCATCTTCCTTCCTTAATTCCACAGGATGAAACAAGTCTAGGGAAACACGTTTACTGTCAAAAAAAGCAGCAAAGCCAACAGAGCAAAAATAATCCAGAGGTTTACCTTAAATGCAAAATTCACAGGTGTGTGGTGGCTCAGGGTAAACCCAGCCCCTGCACAGTGTGTGCTGCTCATCCTGCCAGAGGAATTGTCCCACAAACACCTCCCACAGCTTTGTCCCAGCACAGCCACCTCTGAGTGATGGACAGCCCTGTCCATGCCTCGAGTGCAACGTGTCCCTCTGTGACAGCTCCTCTGCTGAGCCCTCAGCTGCTGCCCAGCACATTTCAGTGCCTCTGAGCCAAAATGTGGGATAAATACCTCTGCAGACATGACAGATGAAAGCACTGATTAAACAGAGATCACCAGTCTTGCAGTGCTTGGCTTTGCCTGTCTCTGAGGAAAGAACATCTCCCTAATATCTGGATCTAAATTTGCTTTCTTTTAAGCCACTTCAGATATCATCACTGGTCCAAAGGCAGTGCAGGCAGAGCTGAAAGTAGGCAATTATACAGAAAGGGGTGTTCTGAAAGACTTGTAACAGAGAAAAGAGAAGAAAGGAGTGAGAGTGACACAATAAAATCACCAGAGAACAAACAATCTGTTTGTGAGGCCTTCAATCACTGCAGCCCAAATCATGTACAAAGAAATAGGTGTCATTACAGCTGATAAACTAAACCAGGCTCTTTTAGGGCATTCTCTGAGCAATAAAGAAAAAGGGATGCTGCCACACTATTATAAAATAAATAGGAAATAAGTTAGATAATGGAGTATGTTGTTAACCAAGCCAAGGACTAAGCTCTCTCCACAACTAACATAATCATTTAAATTCAGTTTACTGAAAATCCTCTTCTTTTTTTTTTATGGATCTGGTTTTGTTTCAGTTGCAAATTTTAGTTGAAAGACAGTCAAGATTTGAAAATATCTATAAAAAATGAAAATATTTGATACATTACAAATCCCATAATACATCCTTTAATCTCAGACTTCTACTTTGCTAAACAGAACCAAGCAAAACAAATTTAAAACAACCCCAATGCTCTTAAATAGATCCCAGATCTATCTGGACCCCTCCATTTGTTACAAAATGTGCCTGTCACACTCCCAGACCAAATCCAGGAGCTGGCCAAGGGCACAGAGAAAGCAGAGGCTGTGCAGAGCAGGACCTGAGCTGGCAGCACTGCCTTCCCAGCACTGCTACAGCCAGAGCTGAGCTGCCAAAGCTCCACTTGTAAACAACCTCAAGATAATTAAGCACTGCTTTTTAAAAAAAGGTTTATTAGCATCTATTTAAAGGAAATTTTTTTTCATTATATTATGAAATGGCAAAATGAGAGCTTGCTTTCTTTTATACCCCAAACCTGTTGTGCCCTAACACACTTAAAAAATAACAATTTAAAAGAACAATAAAGGGTAATTACTGATTTTATTAAAAATATCTATCATGGATACACATAGCGCTGGCATTCCATGGCTGGGAACAAAATGTACATTACTGAGCATTTTGATGATTAAATACAACAGCTTAATTAAATATGCTAATGAAAGTGAGATTAGAAAGCAGGTAAGCCACTGGTTTTTTGCCAACCAAAAGTAAAAAAGCAGATTTTACAAATTTATTTCATTATGCATCAATAAAATATTTATTTTAACTGTTTGTTATACTAACACATTCATGCATTTATTTTTATTATCTCTTCCTCTGTGTGCTTTGCTGTTATCCTCAAATGGACTAAGTGGAGGAGACTCAGTAACACAGAAGCTAGATCCTAACAAAAATTATCACTATAAAATAAATAAGGTAATCAAAATAGTGAGTAAAAGAGAGGCTTCCTCTACACAGGCTGTTCAATTATACTGAGCAGCAGAAAAAGTAATTATTTTTTAAGGCCTGTTTTCTCTCATTTGTAACTGTGGGTTCTTTTAATGTCTCTGCAACCTGCAAGAGAAATTCTCAGTATTCCCTCAGAATCATGTTCTTCAACAACAAATATATAAAAAA
>JAHXMQ010010625.1:1376483-1393732 GCA_020466415.1 Ammodramus savannarum pratensis | reverse complement strand
GCCACCAGATGAGCCACCATGGTCCCTTCCAGCCTGACCCACCCTGGGATTTATTAAAGAATGCATGTAAAAAGTTCAGAAGAATAAATCATAATAGATTTTTAAAAATCCAAAATTACTGGAAAGCACTGCAGAGTAAAGGAATACAAAGGATGAAAAATTCCTCTGTACATGACAGACAAGGCAGGAAAACACTCTTGCCTAACAGCAGCCTGCATTCTCACTGTGTCTAATGGAAGGACTAGCCCTTGGCTTTCATTGTGCTTCCCAAAAGAACTCAAAAATAAATATACAGTGCCAAGCTTTCAACACTCAATTAAGATTTAGGATGTCACTCAAAGGAGGAAGAAAGCTGATTTTAGTCTGGTGATACTCTGTGAGTAGATCTGCCTCATTCATTGTTTATGTTCCCAATCAGGGGACACTATCTGTATTAAAGAGAACAAGGCACTGAATGGAAACCTCACAGCCTGGGGAAGTGTGAGGTACCAGTGTGCTCATCAAAATAAATTCTCCTGTGAGAGCAGTTTATTGATTTGTGTATTTGACTCTCTTTGGGATTATTGTTCAATTACTTTTATCCTCTGAGATGAAAGCAGCTGAATGTAACATCAAAAGCAGATAAGAAGTCGCATGTTTCAAATTTTCTTTCAAATCTCCATAGCATCCATTACAGAAACTATTTTCAAGAGGGTCCTCTGAGAGGGTAACTCCATCAGACATACAGCTCTCATCTGTATTTCCCCTAATTATTCTGGCTGGAACATATTCCCTGTAAAACACATTATTTATCCTTAAGAAGTGACAGTCTGCAGAAACCGTCTCCTCTTTATCAGGTGAGCTGCTTGCTAATTTTTGATATGATTAGTGATTTATCAGCACTTCAAATTGCAAACACACAGTTTCCACCTCTAGCCCTGTTGAGGTTAAAGCATGGTGGTGGCAGTGGTGGTGAAGAGATGGTGAAAGTCTCATTTTGCTGGTTTGCATTTATTCCTCACTACAGGTTTTTCATGCTCTGCTTGCAAGAATAAAAACCAAAAAACGAATAAACAGAAAAAAAACCCAAAAACCAAAACAAACAAAAACCAAACCGACCAAAGAAAAAATCCCACTAACAAGACAAAATAAAAATAAACACAAAAAGGAAGATATTTTTGATTGTCAACCCTCTGTTTTCACTTTGGGACATGGACTCACACAATTATAATTTTAGTTTGCTGCACATCACAAGTAATGCAGCACCTGGAATGAGGCTCTTGCTGCCCTTTTGGGAGGCAGCTGTAGCCAGCAGTTGCCTGGTGCTGCTCTCACTCACAAGGTGACTTTTGCTGTGCAGTCACCAGGCAAAACTGGCCTCAGTTCCTCAAACATGAAAAGGCACACTACTGTAAGATTAGAATGCCAGCAGGGTAATTTTATAATGTATAAATGACAAAATTTATATATTATATAAATATATAAATTATAACTGGGATAATGGTTCCTGTGCTGTGTGTGGTAGGGACATTCAGACCACAGTTCATCACAGCCCTCAGTCTAAAAACTTATCAAAGGTGACCTCAGTCAGCCCCAGCCTCACCACCAGCATGAACATGAGCTTTGTTAAGCTCCATATGACGTAAAACTATGAATTTAAATACATAATTGCACTCCCAGTTTGCATTTTTGACCAGCTGCTGTTTAGTGAGCTCTAAGAGGAACTATCCTGACACAAACAGGTCAGGGGGGAAATCCAGCTTCACTCTGAGGGCAGCCCTGCACTCTTCCTGCACAGATGTGAGCCAGGCTGGGCTTGAAATTCCAGGGACATCAGGGTTAGCCAGAGACAGGACCAGAAAGCCACTCTGAGATGGGACCAAAAAGCCACTCTGAGGTGGGACCAGAACCACCAGAGATGGAGCACAGGAGTTCCAGCACATTGCAGCTGGATCTTTCCTGCATTTGAGCCATTCATCTGCTGCGGAATTTTTTCTTTTGTCACAGTGTGTTGTAAAAATCTTTGCAAAGCTGTTTCCAACCAGCCTGTAAAGCACATTGGTTTTCTTTCAGTGATGCAATTACAAGGGGAAGGCAGTCATGAATATTAGTGAACTTTGAAATATTGTTTCTAGGGGCAATAGATTTTACCCAAAGGGATATTAGTGCTCCACCTCAACATTACAAAAAAATCACTTTAAAACTTACAGCAACACATTTCAAGTCCATTACCATGCGTTTTCAAATGTCATGCCTCGAATGTGACAGTCAAATTCCTGAATCAATCAGCCAAATGGAATTATTTCACTCAGAAATTATGTGAAGAGAAAGTAGCAAAAAGCAGTAAAAATGTAGAATAACTTTATGCTGTAACTTAAGCAACTGAACAGGATTCTTGATGAAATAAGGAGCAACACACTCTTTGTGTCTGCTTTACAGGATGATGAACTGCAGAACACACTGGGGATTTTTTTTCTATAGTAGAACAAGGCTTGGGGTTTTAATTTGTGATCTGTCCCATGAGTAGAGCCTGCGAATTTGCAGGGAACAGCACAGCTCACTAGCTGGGTAGCAGCACACACAAGGGGCAAATCCAGCTGTGCCAGCTGCTGTGTGTCTGCAGGCTTAGCTTGCATCTCCATTTGTGCTGTCATGTTCTTCCTCAGCTAAATTTTCCAATTTATGCATGAATCCATATGGAAAATAGGCCAAGCCCTGCTACTCCAGTCAGAAATCCTACTCTGGAGCATCCTTGTAAGGCAGCTGGAGCATCCTTGTACTCCAGTTGAACTCACATCAATGGCACAGCATATTCTGCCCTCTGCACTGAAGAAAATTAGAGCTTTGGAACCCTTTCTGTCCTGCTGACATCCCACTATCCCAACAAGGCATGTTAATATGAATTTAACATATTCAACATAGTCACAAGATGTATGGCACTGGCGGCTTTCAGGCACAAGAGTGACTGAATTCAGCAAATCTCACTGCCTTTCATCTCTGCTCAGGTGTTCATGTTCATGCCTTCTGTTTGTTTTACCCTCCAGCACTTCCAGACTGGAAAGATTTTTTTTCCTGGAGCCACAGAGTAGTGGTGGTACTTTCCATGTGGAAGACAGGCAGTGTATAAGATCAATCAATAATCATAAATTTCATTTCTTCCCCCAATGGTCTCACAATTTCAGCTGGGTGAGAGGTAATTAATTCACATCAGCCAGTGCTGGTGGAGAACCTTGTCCAAAAGCAAACATTATATAATCCAGTGATCAGATCCTGGGGGAAAATGGCTGATGGATGGAGAAAGAGCTGTCTACCTTTATTTTCTTATTTCCATTGGAAAACGAAGGCCAAACAACCTCCAGTAAAGCATAAAAATACACTCTTGCATTTCCAAATGCCAGCAAAAAATAATCTTCTAAATGTAGCTTAAAAAAAGTCTTTTTAGTTTTCAAAGTCAACTAAACAGTTGTAAAAGAAGATTTCATGTAATAATGGGTAGCAATATGAGGCAATGAGACTTGAGAGTGTCAGAGAGAGTTTCCAATTGTATGAATTGACATGCAAATGTTAAAAAAAACCCTGAGAAAACAGCTAGAAGCAAGTTCCAATTCATAGCAGGTGCATCAGGCACAGCTCAGACATTATAACGAACTAAGTTCTGATGAATTTTTTTCTGATTTCTTGTTCCACATTAGAACCCTCCATTTTTTCTGTTTGCAGTGATTTGTGATGCTGCAGGGGGAAAGCCAGAGGCTTCCATCGCCAAATATGCCAGAAAGGAAACCATGGGGGCCAAGACACTCTTTTTAAATAAGAACCAAAATTTGGCTCAAAATATGACCTTTGCCATTTCACTGACACAGAAGAGACTTATGTTACATACCCATGCTGAGCATCATCTATTTGGAAATTAAAACAAAACAGAGTGGTTCTTTACCACACTGGGACTATGATGGGATGTCAGAGTTTGATTTTCACACTTTGTACTCATGACTGTGCTGCCTGGGCATGATAAAGATGATCCCAGGAATGTGTATTTAATAGGAAGCCAACTGGACACATTAATTAAGGAGTTAAAAATCCTGAGAACAGTTCTAAGTTATAGATTACCCACAGAGCACAAATCTCTTTATACACTCCCATAGCAACTCCTGCCCAAGTTAATGTTATTATACAGGGAGCAGCATAAGGAGATTTCTGTACCAACTCAGAGCATTTTAACTTCAATTTTTGTCAAAGGTATTACTTGCATTTGGCTGGGATAAATTCATCAGAGTCAGTTTGAATAAGTCATGCCCTCACAGGCTGCCTCATCAGAGGATGTGACCAAGCTCCAGAGAGCAAAGCAAGAACCCTGGCACCATGCAGGGTCTCCCATCTGACTGAATTCCTTCAAACCATCGATGTTAGGGGCTACAGATCAATAAATAACTCAATAATACTGGAGCACCCTAGTGCTGACCCCACAAACAAAGGGGACCCTGTGTCAGATGTGGTACAAGAAATGTTGTTGTACAATCTTAGAATCACAGAATCACTAAGGCTGGAAAAGCGCTCTAAGATCATTGAGCCCAAGTGTTGACCCAGCATGGCCAAGCCCACCACTAAAAGTGCCACATCTAAGCTCAGGTTTATGCAGAATTCCAAGCTTTACAAGGCCTGACATCCCAGGATTTCAGTCTCAGAATGTGTGAAATCCTGTTTTATAAGCCCATGCATAAATATATCAATTAACATTATTGTTTAATCCATTTATATCTAAAGCAAAGTGGCACGAAAATGTAGCACTGGAACCACAACAGATTTTGGGGATAATTTGGTGAAACTACAAAGCCATTAAGAGTTTCCCCACTGTCAAAGCAAACACACACCTGAGCACTCACTAAAAGGGGTTCCTTCTTTTCTGTTCCTTCCTAAAGGAAGATTTTCATCTCCAGGAATGAGGGTGCAAAGCAACATGCTTGTCACCTCTCCAGTCTGCTTTATTCCTATCCCAGCCTAGCTCTCAAATGCAGGGACTGTGCATCCTTAGCAGTGCAGCTACTGAAACTCCATAAATGCTGCAAATGGCACTGAATAAATTCATTAAATACAGGGATGTTTTTCTTCCTGTTGGATCCCATTCTCCTCTGGGATATGCTTCCAACAGGCAGTTTAAAGCTAGCTTGAGCATGTCTTCACAAACAGGAGGGAAAAACATCAAACAGCTAAAACCCAGAGCGTACTCTGTGTGTGCAGTCCATCAACCAGAAAATAAGGAAGGTAAGAAGAAAGAAGAAACAGAAATTAAGAACCAGAAATTTTCAGCTACAGGGGTAATACTCTTGTGAGGATAATCCTCCTGTCCAAGATGTGACAAATCCAACTTGCTAGGAGATGGCTTTGAGACATAAAATAAAGCTGCATTCAGCTGCGCTGGACAGCACATGTCTGCTGCTTCTATTATAAGCACAAATTAATACCCAGGTAGAAATAACCCTAAATCAGACTTATTTAGTTCATCAGCTGAAATGCCAGCCTTCACATAAGAATGCAGTTTTGGCATTTCCAATCTTACACTTCTTTGTGATAAAAAGCCAGACTTGTCACTAATCCTGGAATGCTGCTGGGGCAGGGAGGGAAGCTGAGAGTGGAGCTTGCACCCAACTGCTCAGTGTCTCCTCTGCCAGCACAAGGGGGGATGTTCTGCCCAGCACAGGGATATTCCTGGCCAGCTCAGGTGCTGGGAAGGAGCAGGAGCACTCTGTGAGCACTGCATCCAGCTCAGAGGCTCCCAGCACAAGGAGGAGTTGGGCCTCTCATAACAAGTCCAGAGGAGGCCACCAAGGACTGGAGAGAACTAGAAGTGTTCACCAGGAGAAGAGAAGGCTCCAGGGAGACCTCAGATTGCCAGTGCCTAAAAAAATTCTTCCCTGTGAGGGTGCTGAGGCCCTGGCACAGGGTACCCAAAGCAGCTGGGGCTGCCTCTGGATTCCTGGAAGTTTCCAAGGCCAGGTTCGACAGCGCTTGGAGCAACCTGGGACAGTGAAACTTGTCCCTGCCCATGGCAGGGGTGGCACTGGATGAGTTTTAAGGTCCCTTCCAACCCAAACCATTCCATGATTCTGTGTCTGATGATAGAAACCTGTGGATGTGCAGTGAGATCCAGCACGGAGATTACAGGTATTAAGAACAGTATGGTATTGGTTTGTATCGAGTCACTTTCTGAGCAGACAATTAATCCAGCTACATTTAAACAATAATAATTAAAAAAAAAGAAAAAGACTGCTGCATTTAAAGATTTATTCATGGGCTGAGAAAACAGCTTGGATTTCAATAAGACTTTAAAAAAACGTCTGCTGGGGGGTATTAACCAGACTGCTGTAATCCTGACACTGCTGTATGTTCAGATTACACTGAGAGCCCTGGCTGGGTTAGCAGCTACACTTTTTATAGGCTTGACAATGTGTCTGAAGAGCTGTTTTATTTGTATTTTCTCCCACATAATGCCTCTATTAAAATCCTTTAAGGGTCTTTTCTTAGTGTCAGGCTGATCAGATAAAAATGGTCTTAAAGAAGTGCTGACCCTGCCCCTCCCACTGTGCTCTGCTGGTACTTCCCTCAGGCATAAAATTGTTTTGCTTTATTTAGTTTGAGCTAAAATGCAAGCACATCCTGGAAAAGGGCAATTACTGGGCTAAATGCAAGGCATTGATTTTGTTCAGAGCAAACTCTTATCTGTCCTCCACTACCCCAACAAGTGTCTCTAGCATTTGGAAATGCACATTTGTTCAAATATGTACATTCCCATAAGAGCTAACCATCCATGGCCTTAATGGCACTGCACTGCTGACTTCAACACCCTGGTGGAGGGAGGACATGAGCATGAAATTAGAATTAAACAGCTGGTCATAAATTCTATCCAGACCCTTCATAAACACGTGTTGCTGGAGTGCATTGCAGCCATAGTTCAGCTGCAGGAATTTCAATATCTCTTCGTCTGGTTAAGGGAATAATTGGGGAAAGGAAGCAGTTGGCATCTCTGTCCTCTTTTCCCCCAGGTCAATTTCCAACCACATTCCTGAGGAGTCCCCATTTGCTTAACCTTATCATTATTATGGTTGTGACATATTTTACGTTGCTCTAAGTAATTTTCCAGCCTTAGAAATCGGAGATTTTGGGATTGTTGTTACTGGGTTTTCATTATTATTGTTGCTTTTCCTGTGATTATTGTTGTTGTTTTCTGTCAATATGCAATGGTGCAGAGAGCAAATCCCTCCAGATGGCCAGGGAGTCAGATCATCCCCATCATACTGAGATTCCTTGTGAGCATCCACAGCTGGTGACAAAAGGAGTGGCTGCTACTCCTGAATCCTGAGAAAAATGGACAATCCTCACAGAATGGTTCTGAAGACATTCACTCTAACCAGACCCATTGCACTTTGCAGCTGTGATGCTCTTGAATTTTAAATTTCACAGGAGATTTTCTGAAGATGAGGAGGGAAGAGAAAGTGCTTATATCTGTAAATCTTGAGTGGAACTGAATGGATACCACTTGGAGATCCAGGATATTTCTAATCTTCTTCTCAGGATAAGTTATAACCACCTAGAGAGCAAATGCTAACACATCTCCGGTAGGAATATTGTTATTTTAATAGCCAGGCAGTAATTATTTTTTCTCTGCCCTTCTCTCTTGCCCTTTACTCTGAACAGAAGGAAATCATTAACAGCTGGAAAACAACAAACCATCCAACTGACTTTTGTAGCACTTGTTGTAGGTAGGAATATTAGAGGAAAATGAGGTTAGGAATAAGGTATGCTCTTTATATAAATCCAGTGGCATAATAAATGAAAAAAAAAATAAAAATTGTGTCTCACCATAAATGCTGTTACAACTTGCAGACCTGTGGTGCCAAGCTGTGGCAGTAGTTATTGGAATGTTTCAGCAACCTATTAACAGACCTTTTCTTAAAACCCTTAGCTTTCTTTAACACACTTCCAGCAAATGGATTTCCAATAAGCATCTAGCTCCTTTCTCTTCTTTCCATTTCCAAATAAACTCTTTCAGGGCACAGTGGTGTGTTTGTGTGGAAATGGCTTTGCTGAGAAATTGAAAGGTAGGATCTGGATCAGTTCCCTGCATGAGCTTTGCAATATCCCTGAAAAGTGTCATGATCTGTATTTGGTGCCCAGAGCATTGCTTAAGCTACTGAGGAGAAAACTAATCTCTTGCACTTTCATTGGCAGCACTGTCTCATAGAGTGATCCTAATGGGGTGGAAATGAGCTCAGCTGCCTAATTCTGTTAAAAACATAGGCTTTTTCTCACACATGAATGCCCATCTACTTCCTTCTAGCCTTGCTGAAGCCATGGCAGCAAAGAATCAAGTCGTAGCTGCCGAAAACAGAACACGCTGCTTTTCTTTCCACTTCAGCTCTTTTCAGTTATTTATTTATTTATTTATTTCTACACTGTAAGAAACAGCCAGTGGAAGAAACTCTATTCATGCAGAAAAAAAACCCCATTCTAAAGTAAAAAAGATCTTGATGTGGATAAATGAGCTTTTCCCTAACTTTTAGGGCATGACTAACTCCCTCATTAGTAGTGTAATTTTTAAGCAGCACTGTAAGCCTTGTTTTTATCATCTCTGTTTTACGAGCCACAGGTGAGGGCAGTGCAGAGGTGCCTCTTGTCAATCCAGCTTCATCCAGCTTTGATCCAAGTGCATGCAGATAATTCAAGCCCTTCCATGGGCTGATGTGGTTGTGTGTTGGAGTTGTTGGCAGCAGTAACACAGAGCTCTGTGCCTGTGGTGATGCAAATTTCCAGATCCAGATTCAAATTTCCAGATCCAAATCCAAATTTCCCAGCTGGTGGACAACCACCTCCCTTCCCTGCTCCTGCCTATGGGATATGGTGGAAGCAGGCAGGGCTGTAAATAAAACTCAGCATTCCTGTAAATGAGGACATCAGCAGTCATGGTGCTCCCTGATGTGATTTAGTGGACATGGTGCTGTTCAGTCAAAGGTTGGCCTTCAGGATCTTGGAGGGCTTTCCTAACCACAAAGATTTGATGACTGTTTTCTGCTATGTAAACAATCCTCTGGGTGTGCTTTTAGGTCCATTAGGGTTGACCTTCCTGTCTGTGCTCATTAAAACCAAGACCCAATTAGTTAAGGGCTCTGGATAAGAGGAGACTGAGGTCAGACCTCACTGCAGCTCTTCTGAGGGTCAGGCTGGATACCAGGGAAAGGCTCTTCCCCAGAGGGTGCTGGCACTGCCCACGCTCCCCTGGGAATGGGCACGGCCCCGAGGCTGCCAGAGCTCCAGGAGCACATGGTGGGATCCTTGGGGTTGTCTTGTGTAGAGCCAGGAGTTGGACTGGATAATCCTTTTTGGTCCTTTCTACTCAGGATATTCTGTGATTCTATAATTTTTTTTAGTTCCAAGAAGAATGTATCTATATAGGACTTTGTGGGAAAACTTAGAACAGCAACACACTTTGCAGGGAGAATTATCTTTATCACATCCTTCATCATTTTCCCTTTGGAAAACTGCAGGGGATGTGCTCATGGCACTACAGTCCATGCTCTGAGGGAGCTGGAGATGTTCCTCAGACAGTGTGAGGAGGACCTGGGCATTCTGTGGGAGTCACACAACTCGTGTCCCTTGTGAGAGACTTCCATGACTTCATTGAATTCCCACTTTCCTGGTCAAACCACCACACTATTCCTCTTGTAGGGCTGTAGCTGGGTGCTGATCTGCAAACGAGCTGAAAAAGGAGCTGAAAAGGGAGCTGAAAAGGATGTGCCCAGGCCTCCACAGCAAACAGGGATTAGGGAATAGGAAGTTACAGCTTTCTTTCATAAAATAGAGCTGAAGAGCAGGGCAATAACTTGATATTCTCTGGTGAATAATTCCAGTTCTTGGGGGTTTGTTTGTTTGTTTGTTTGAACCCAGAAGTTCCTCAAAGTTTAAGAAGCAAGTGGTCTCAAGTTGTCCTGGAGAATTCTTGTAGATAAAATCCATTCTGCTCTCTGCACTGGGAATGTTCAGCAGCTCCTCAGCCTTCCTGGTGGAACAGTGTCTTGATCTCTGCAGAGTCTTTCCTTCTGCAGTGTGGAGTATGAACCAACAAACAAACCCCATGTTGGAAACTGAAAGATCAGGGATTTAAGTTGGATATTGGGAAGAAATCCTTCCCTGTGAGGGTGGGCAGGCCCTGTCACAGGGTGCCCAGAGCAGCTGTGGCTGCCCCTGGATCCCTGGCAGTGCCCAAGGCCAGGCTGGACAGGGCTGGGAGCACTCTGGGGTGGTGGAAGGTGTCCCTGCCATGGCAGGGGTGGGATGGGATGAGCTTTAATGTTCCTTCCAAACCAAACCATTCTGTAATTCCATGTCCTGAGTTAAATTGGAAAGTGCCAGGCTCTTGAGATGTCAGCTCCAAAATCAAATACATCAACAGTGAGGAACTTGATGGTGAAGCAGATCAAATGCAACACTCAGCAGCTGAAGCCTGATTCAAGGATGCTATGGATTTTCTTATGCAAGTAATCATTACATGTGCATAAAGATCCACAGAATTCAGATAGAAAACAGATCAGAACTACTTCAATAAGTTAATATGATAAGAGCCTCCCATGGAAGATAACTGCTGCAATTATAACTGTACTTTTCTTACAAAACACTGTTAAAAAAGGAACTAAGAAAATTGATGTCTGTGCTTTGAATAGAGGCACAAATCTAAACATATTAGATAAAATGTCTGTAACTGTAACTGAAAGTCTTTCTTCCACATTTTGTGTCTAATGCTTCAAAAGAATAAAAAAACCACACCAAATAAGTTGTGGTTTTACCAGAGTAAAGAGACAGAGATGAAGGCTGCACACTCAGAAGTTGATGCTCTGGAGAACAAATTTTTTTTTCCTCAGAACAGAGAGGAAAGTAAAAATCCTTATCCTGCTGGGATTTTTTGTTTGGGTTTTGTTTGTTTGTTTTGTGGTTTTTTTTGTTTGTTCTTTGTGGGTTTGTGTGGTTTTGGTTTTTTTTTGGGGGGGGAGTGTTTTGATTTTTCTCCAAGAACTTTAAAACAGAGTACTGCTAAATATTAAAATCTAAAGTCTGCTGTCCATCAATAGCACCAAGTGAGCTTGACAGGTGAAATGGAAACACCTGAATGGCCTCAGATTTCAATTTCTACCTGTATCCAGTAGGGACAATGCTCCTCAGGTTGAACAGGACAAAAGGGTTGCCTTTGATACAATAAATATTGTAATCATTGCATTAGAGACAGCCACCATGCTTCATGTTTGGAAGCTTCCAACTTACACCACAAGTGCTATAACTTCATGTATTTCTCTTTCATCTACAATTCCTGTGAAAGGTCAGAGAATTGGCAAATTCCTGCTGCTGTGTAAGAAGCAGTAAGAACACACACTGTTTTCTGGGGGGATCTGCTCCCTTTCCAGGCCCTGAACCATGCCAGAGCTCACTCAGGAGCTGGAATTACTCCAATTTTACCAAAAGCTCTGGGATCAGCTCATGGATGTTACTAAAATAGTTACATGGCAACAGCAGGAATGAAGTGGCCCCTCTGCAGGAGCCATCCCCAAGAACTCGTGCCCCAAAAAGCTGCATTCAGGAGTGTGAAGTGACACAACAAGCCTGGCCCAAGGATTGAATTTGTCATCAGTGCTCACAGAGGTCTGTCTCCAGCTAGCCAGAAATAGGGGGAAACAACTCTCAGTCACTGCTGACAGCCTGCTTTTATCTCTGTACTTGCTTTTCCTAGTCCAAAACTGTAACAGTAATCAAATGGGAATAAAAGAAGTTGTCTTTGATGAGCATGTCATGCTGATGAAAGGCAGCAGAAGTTCTCTGTGTAGACAAGAGGCACAAACATTAACAGACACTGGCATTTGGAGCTTTTCTCTCTGTCAGTCCTCAAAGGGGTGTTCTTATGAATGGAATCCTGCATAGGGAGGGAAGTTGCTGCCTAATTTCTGCCAGAGCTCCCAGCTCATCCACCCTCATGGAGCAGCCCCCCATTGCAAATCCCTGAATATTTCTGTATTTGCCATTGAATTCTGAGATTAAGGCAAGCCTTTATATTAATAAAACAGTAGGCTTATCATTCAGCACTTCCATATTGCTTTTTGTTGCCTTTGAATTGTCAGCAAATGTTTGTTTAGTTTGCTCCTTTAATAGGAAGGTCGGAACTTCAGATGTTATTTTGTCCAAAGCTTTTGTCAGCTGATAATCACAGATGTTGATGTATTTATATTGACCTATTTAAAATCTCAAATGGTTTTTAATAGGATAGGAGGATGTTTAAAAGCCTGTTTTCAGAAGCCTTATTCAAAAAGCATAATGGTCCCATTTGTCAAAAAGGCAAGTGTGCCCTTTAGCAGAGACCTAGGCAGACTTCAGATAAACTCCTTCCAAAATAGCTGCTCTCCAATTTTTCAATAGCTGACGGTAAAAACAAATTTACCCCCAGCTCAGAGGACAACCATTCTGCTCCAGCCTGCTCAAGAGTAAATTTAAAGTTGAGTATCTTCAGCCCTTCAGATTTGAATGTGCCCATTATAAGGTGCCTTCAGTCTTTATGGATTTTGATTTGCAGTGAGGAAGGGCAAGGCAGGGAATCCTGAGGAAGGAAGTGCCTGTGAGATGGAGCACACTCTGTGTTCCAAAGGGAGAGCCACGGTCAGATTTCTGAGGTTTTCACACCATTTACAAAATATTTTAGCCTGTGTTTGATTCCACCTGTGGCACAGGGTGGGTAACCTTGGAGGTAAAATCTTCATGAGTCAGGAAATACCAGCACGTGTTCTTAAGATTTTCTGAAGTGTGATATTTACATCCTTCTGCAATCCTGAGAGGAAACAGGTGGCAGTTCAGTGTATCTGTGGCTGTTCAATTACATGCTCAGGCTCCTGGCACAGCTCAGGGCTGGGTGGCTGCTGTGCAATTGCCCTGCTACAAAAGCACTGGAATCTCCCTTTTCAACTGGATTGCTTGTGTGCAATCTGCAGCATGGAATTTGTCTTGAATGCTTTCCCTCTGCATCTGAATGCAAACTGAAGACGCTTTTTCTCTCTACTTTCACAGGTTGCTTCACATTCAAGTTATAGGAATTTTTAGGTACATTATGCTACAGACTGAACAATATAAACAGGTGAATGTTGGAATACACAGAGTAACTAAAGCAAGGAATGCATCTAAAGGTCTCACTTTTCTCCCAAAGCAGTAGAAAACTCTGTAGCCCAGATGGACTCTGATGAGAGTACCAGCAGAAACACAGTGAAGAACAAAAAACCTCAGAGAGAGGAAGCTACACATTCAAAATTGCTTTTTTAAAGGGCCTTGCAGAGTCCATGCAAGGAATTACTCACTGAAGTTTGCTGGTACTGATGTGGTTGTTTTCCAATGGTCCCAGGACAATGCCTTGGATATTTGTCATTGCAGTCACTAATGACACTCGGGTTTCTCATTAGTGTGGCAGCAGTTCTGGAGGCTGAAAGCACATCTGTAAATTAGCAACTACTGATCTGGGATCGACCTTTACTGTGTGATCAATAGCACAGATAGCACCACAAGGGATAAGACTAAAGATGGAAATTCCTGGAAAAGGTACCAGTGGGATCAACCACATCAAGCTCTGAAGTCCTCAAACCACAGGTTACAACACATCTACCTTTAAATACAGCTTTTCCAGAGAATTTTTGTTGGCCACCAGTTAACCAAAGAGTTTTAACTCAAAAATTGCTCTGACCTAAAGCAGCTCAAGTGGATGGTACAACTACTCAATGAACAAAGGCAGGTGTCACCACACACAGCTGAAATTATGTGTCCCATCCATTACACCTCCATGCAAGAGGTTCAGAAGCACAATTCCTAAAGGAACACCTTTGTTGTCACAATCTTATGGGATCCTATCCAACATAGATACTCATATTGCTATGGGGCCTTGAACAGCAGCAAAGGAGATGGAAAAATACTATCATTCAACTTCTCCCAAGCATTATGTTTACATGAACCAAGAGGTTGAGCTCAGAAATGCGTCAGGCCCACAGATCATTAGGATAATCCTGCAGGAAATGATCTGGCACTGCAATTTCCATGCTAGGCTAGAACGCCCCAGGCAAAGAGGAGACTCATTCTAATACATTGCCCAGGACTGAGCTTTAATAGATTAGCTCACTTTTTTCCTTTTATAATTCCCATTCAGCTATTCATAGTTATATTTGCTATATCAGCCTGCATTCTTCCCCCTAAGTGTTTACAAGTGCCCGTATTACAATCCTTATTTTGTGCTCTCTGCCCAGATGCTGCCCAGTAGAGGCACAATATGTATGTCTCATTATCTCTTTATGCCCACAACATCTCCTTTTATTTCCCTGAGCATTTTGAGTGCTATTATTTCAAAGCCTTCCAGTTTTTCACCATCTCAAAGATAATTACTGATGATGATGATGATTATCATTATATGCTCAGGAGCGTTTCTCCTTCTCCCCTTCTCCATGCTTTGCACCAGAGCATTAAATAATCCTCCTAACTTATAAGATGGGTGGGTCCAGAACTTGTATTTGTGAAATAAATGTGAAAAAAATCTTCTAAAAGTAGCACAAGAAAAATATGGCAAAAAACGCACTGTTCCTGATTACCAGCATTGTATTTGGATCTGCAGCATTCCCTAAATCCTACAGTACAACAATCTACATAAAATCATCTTACTAAGTTATAAAACAACTTAAGTGAGATTATGTAAATTATAGAAAAAACTCAATTCCTATCAAGCAGAGTTTTTGCTGTCTTTTGGGAAATTTTTACACATAGGAGATGAGTGTGTGAGAAATATTGTGGATATTCCAAAGGAAGGTAGCAGGTACATTATATTGAGAAACAAACATTTGCCCTCGTTTTCAACTCAGTACCACAAAATTCTCTGAAAAAAAGTACTTTAAGATGAATTTTAGTACACAAGTTTAGGCATCACATCATAGGAATATGAGTAAGCATAGAAAAATGTCACAAATAAATCATTAGGAAATAAATTTAGAAATCCAGCACAGAGGGAGATGAGATGAGTGCCAGGCAGAACATTTGCAGAGCCACAAGAGAAAGGGGAATGTTTCAGACACTGCAGAAGTACAGAGAGCCTGGAATATATTCCTTTTTTTCAAATGGGAAGGAAAATCTAATCTCTCCAATTCAATAACTTCCCCCCAAGCCCTTCCAAAGTTTGTTTATTCAAATGAAACAGAACTTGGGCCAAAATGTAACCAAAGACATTTAGTGCATCCCAAATCTCAGTTCTAATTCTGGAGCTGCAAACACATCTCTGCTGAGATATGTCAGTTTTGCATTTAAAAAAAAAGGTATAACAGAGATTTCTGAATAAATTTGACTCAATTCAAAAGTTCCTGTGGTGTTGTACATAATATCTTAGTTTCAGTTTTTAAAATAATATTTCGAATTTAAAAATAAGCACATATCCTATCCTGAGAGCATGAATTGTGAGGGAATTAATAGTTTTCTGTTGATGTTACTTCACTAAATGCCAAGGAACATGAGATCCTTATTTACTCCATTTTATAGTGTCTAATTCTCACATCATTGCAAGAAGTTAATACTCTCCTTTCTCCTGATATTTGTTTCATAGTCAAAAATCAGCACATGATACATGTCACTCATTGAAGCAATCAGAAGAATACACTCCAGTCAACACCATTTATTAATGTCAACCAGAAGAGCAATTATATCTCATCCAACCAAAAATAAACAGACAGGCATCACATCTTTGATGACAGCTAAAACTATCATCTCTACACTTCTCATCAAGTCCCCACTGACATAAAATTGTACAGGGGTATGTGTGCTACTTCTAGGAATCCATTGCCTTGCAGTAATCAGAAAACAAAATTTTAGAGAGGTATTCTGGGCATGTGCATGGAAACAGAGGGAAATGAACAACATAAATCTTGAATGAATCAAAGGGGAAAGAAAAAAACAAAACACCAAAACGTATAATGGTTTCATTTGTCAAAATATACTCCAATGGCTTGATTTATTTTTTTTTTTTTTTAGATTCCCTACATGCCTGTAAATCCAGTGTAAATCCATTACCATCAGAGCTCTGGATGTCAGAGAAAAGACTTGAGTTGATTTTTTGATGAAGTGAACCCAGAGAATCACAAAAGCATTAATTGAACATTCAGCACTCCCCTCTGCTCAGTGCCAGCCCAGGGTGCTGCACTGCCCAAAGGTTCTGTCCTGGTGAGCACCAACATGTGCACAGAGCTGGGGGATGCCCCAGGGATAAATCACTCCCTTGGGGTATCCTGAGAGAAGTTTTATAGAGTTAGAGACAAAAACTGGAATAAGATGCATGTGCACTCATCTAGATTTTGCTGCTATATATGAGAAGCATATTATTGGGTGGATTATACACACAATTCGTGGGGTATTGGAAAAAAAAAGTGAAGGGAAATACAAGAAAGGAACAAATGGAACAAGGTGAAGTGGAGAAATATTATTGTACTGTGTATTGTTCCCATGCTCTTAAAAACAGCACTGTCCCTTTAGATTATCATCCTAAATTAGTACAGAAAAGCCTGAAATTATCCTCTGATAGCACTTGATATAGCCACTGTTGAAGAATCCTAAAGCTTTCAGCCCCAATGTGTGAAATTCCCAGTAACACCATCCATTTTCCTCCCTTTTATGTACAAGTCTGGCTCCCAGTGGCAACACAACACTGCAGGCAGCAAATTTCTAGGAATTAATGAATTTCTCAGGTGGTTTAAGCCACTTAATCCTTGGCCTCATGCCTTATAGCATCACCCAAGTCAGGTTATAAGCACCCAGAAATGCATTCTGATGTGCCTTTATTGCTTAATTATCAAGGTGAGATGCTCATATTAAATTGGGCATTTAATTACAGGCACACACATCTCCGAGCATTACCACCAAAAGATTTCCCTAGGTAAAGAATATAATTTATCTTTTTTCCCCCATTGATGTTATTTAATTCTTGCATGACAGTAAATTATATTTCAGAGCATAGTTTTAAATTTGCCAAATGGGTGTTACAGCAGAAATTACAGACCAAGCTTTGCCTTTCCTGTGTTAATACTGAGCCTTATTGCAGAGCTCTCCTCCATGAGTTTTTCTGTGAAGTCAGCTCTTATCAGAGCAAGGTGATCACAGCCCTGCCCAGTAGGGCTAAATCCAAATCTCTGTGGGTGTGAGAAGGCAACCCTTTCCTCTAAAGCCCTGCTGTGTGTTGG
>JAHXMQ010010625.1:1268655-1278756 GCA_020466415.1 Ammodramus savannarum pratensis | reverse complement strand
ACTCTAGGAGTAGGTGAGAGATCATGAAAACAGCTCCCACCAGGAGAAAATAAATAAAAGACAAGTCAGCCTTTTAAAGACAAATGTGGTTTTCCTCATTATCCTTAATGAAAATTGACATATTGTGATTTAGGGTCTGACAGCCTTCTTTAGGCTGGGCACAGAGCTGAATCTGATGGGACTTATTCTCAATTTATAGGCCTATGTGCAAATAAAAGAGATACAATCTGCTCTGGCACCAACAAATCACTTGTCACAGTTTCCACTCATACATAGGACTAAGGAATGAATTAACATGTCACAAATGGAAATTATTGACTAATAGATGACTGAATGCCTCCTGAATGTCTCCAGGCAAGAATATGAATAAAACAAAAGGTATCTTGGAGAAAACTCTTGTTTAGACTGTTGCATATCCAATTGGGGAAAAACAGAAAATATTATTGAGTTTCATTGTTTTGTTTACTTCCTTACAAAAGTTCAAGTTTCCAAATCTACACTAAACTGAAAAAAAAATGAAATTTGGAGGAAAAAATTATCTATGCTGGATAAAAGCTCTTTTTTATGTTTATTTGGCAGAAAAATATAAGCTCATTCAAGCAAATTGAATGTAAGGTAAATTAAACATGGTGTTCTTGGGTCAACAGGTTGTATGAATTAATATCTTGCTGGTTTTATCCTGACTATGTAAAAATGAACATTTTATGTCCAGATCAGTCAGAAGCAAGAAGGACGAGGAGACTGTAAATAAATTCATTTTCAAAAATCCCTTCCAACAGCAGCAACATAAAACGCCACTCTCTCCTAGTTATTAAACATACCACTGAAAATTGGGGAATTAAACCATGAAGTGCTCTCTAGCTGGCCATAAATTTCAATTTTTCCCCTGCTTGGTGGATAATGATGCCTTGATAAGCGTCCTATTATTGATGCATCTGCAGCCCAGCTCCCGTTTGCGGAGCCGAAACGCCGCTCTGCAGCAGATGGTGGCTATTGTGTTTACACATCAGCACTTTATGTTTGCCTTCCCTCACGTCTGCAGTGAAGAGAAGGCTGTAATTGAGTTTTTAATGGCTTTGCACATTGTTCATTAAGTTTACACGAGTGTGCTCTGACAAATGGCAGCTGAAGGAACGCGGAGCCGCCGGCAGCGCCCGGCAGGCCTTGGCTGGTGCTGTCTCACTGCTGGCTTTGAAGAGCTGAGCTGCTTCAGAAGTCAAATTACAGCAACCAGGAAAGACTTGAAAAAGAAGCTGTCAAAATGCTCCACTGCAAAATGAGACCTCTAAAAGCCTGAGCGCCAAACCCAGGTGTACGGTGTTGTTCTAAAGAGCAGACTCCTCCTGACATGAAGATGCAGGTTTGCAGCAGGTGCACCAGCCTGTTTTGAGACACAGTTGTGTTTATTGCCAGAGAACAACTCTATCTCCCAGAAAGTGAGTCTGACACCTGTCCTTGTTAAGGCAGAACAAGGCTACATGGGATAATGTGGGCAGAAGGGGCCTCAGGCCAAGGCCCTGCTCAAAGCAGGATCAGCCCTGAGCTTAGCACTGAGCCTTCCACACCTCCCCAGAGCATTGCCCATCCCCAACCTCCTCCACTGCTTGACTATCCTCATATTTTTCTCCCTTTTATTCAGCCCAAAACCTCTCATTTCCAGTTAGCTCCTCTGTCTCTCATCCTCCAGGCACCTGCTGTGGTACAAACTAACTCAGTGCTCCTGATCCCCTCCTGGTAGGAAAGGATTTGTGAGGTGAGGCTTGGCTTTGCAGGAGTGCTCTGACCCTTTCCCAGTATCCCATTCCCAGGGTCACTTCAGTACCTCCTACACTGAGACAGAGCATGGGAGCCTTTCCCTTTATCCATCTCTTTATCACAGGGATGTGCAGAAGCACAGATCAGAACAAGAAGTCTCTCTGAACTACCTTCAAGCCACTCTGAAGGCCACAGAACAGATGCTGAACACTCCATATGTTAAGTATGACAAAATATGTTTGTGGTCAGCATAACAAAATTCCATCTACCTCCTCAGTTGGTTTCCAGCAGCGGCAAAGCAGCCACTTTAAGCAGAATATAAGAATTCTTCACAGGGTGCTGTGAAGCAGAATTTACCATTCCAATCTTCTGACAATCAGTAATATAAGGATTTTTTTGAAGTCAAGAGCGGCATTAACCCCATTTATTAATTAGCCACAGAATGATCTTTCTCTCATCATTTTTGTTGAGTCAGGAATAGGACTCTGTCAATGAGCTCTGGAGTTTGATTATACATTGTGCTGGGGAAAATATATTAATATTTCCATGCACTTTAAGATTCTGTAACTTAATTTGTATCTCTTATTTTATGAAATGTATGAAAATCTACCTGCTGCACACTTCCCACATTTTACATCAGTTTTTGTGTATAACACTGGAAAAAGGCTCAGAAATCTCTTCCTCTCACTGATGTACTACAGACAGCAGCGTTTGTACAAACTCAAATTCTAAATCTCATAAGCACATCCCTTTTCCATGTATTAGGGGAAAATCAAACCCATGGGGTTTAATTCTTAAATGTGAGTCATACTGAATTAATTTAGCTATGAAATTGTTTGATTCGCTGATAAATATGAATATAAATGGCAATGAGTTCAGTATCATTCATGAGGACAATTCATTCACTTGGGAAATAGTTGGATAATAAGGAAGAATTTTTTAAAGAGACAGTCTGCTGCTTGGAAAAAGCTTTTCTTCTGAAAATGAATGCTATTAAAAGTATTATGATTTTGGGAGATTTTTGTAAGAAAAATCTTCTCAGAACAAGACTGACCTCATATTGCCTCAAATTAAACACTTCCCCAGTCCTCCCTGAGAGAAGTAGTGTGGCAAAAGTGGGTCTGCTTTGCCCATTTCCAAAAGGCCTGGGAAGGGGAGAAGCTTGCAACGCCTTTGCTTTATACATAAAATCAAATAATTGTGGGACTATGCTCAGAATAAGGAAAAGCAGGTTTCCCACAGGTCCATAACTGCCAGCTGCACACTTTTCCACTGATTGCATGGCCTGAGCCATGGAATGACTGAGCCATGCATGGCTGCTGCATTTCAGTGTGTGCCCAGACACTGCTGCCCATAAAACACCAGAGCTTTGTCATCAAACTACACTCCTCTTACAAATGCTGACCAAAGCCTGAATCGTGGTGACCCACAGACACTGAAAGATGCTTACAACCCAGAATTGATGCCTTATGAAAGCTACACCCAAAATGGTCCCAAAATGCACGACCAGGCACGGGGTCTGTCACTGTGATCAGTTCTGCTCCATTTGCACCTTGCAGTTCATTGTCCAGTTCCAGCTTTAGCCCAGGCAGTCCCACCCTGCTTGTTTTTCTCTCTCCAGTCCATGGTGTTTGTGCTCTTGGGCTGAGATTTGGATCATTTGTCCTTGGTGCCCAGCTGGAGCAGGAATTGTTTTGTCTCCCTGCTGTGTGCACAGAGCTCACCATCCCCTCATATGAACCCAGACCCACACACTAAAGCAGTACAGAATTTGAAAAACATAAAAGCTAAACCCGAGGCATTAGAATTGTCCCTAGCCAAGTGGCAGCCTCCCTTTATTCCCCCCGCTGAAGTTTATGCTGAAGAAAGGAACATTAAACTACCCCTGACAGAAGGAGCAAGGCAAAACTACACCATAGATTAAAAGAAAAAAGAAATCACATTTTAATGACTTTCTGGTGATTCAGAGTCACCAAACCCTCTTCAACTACAAAATCCATATGGGAGGTGATCAAGTGACAAATAAGCCAACAAGCGCCTAATTAACAGAGGGCTTTAAGGGGGATAATGGGATTCCTGCAAGAGGCTGTGAAGCAGGGACTTGGGAAGGACTCCATTTGTTAATGGGGTGCTCTTTTAACCTTGCAAGATTATTTAAATCAATAATAAAAATAGCTGCTCTGTTGTTAAAAGCATTCTTCCAGCAGCGTAACATTTTGTGCAACTTTTGGTCACATCACTCTGTGGCCTTGACAAGGACAGCCAATGACACAGACTGAGAGATTTGCAATAGAAATATAAAGTTCAGGACTCAGGTTCTGACTCCATCATTTCCTCAGTGACACAGGTTTTTTATTCCTTATTGTCCTGAAGAAAATTCAACTGAAACATGAAGACAGAATTCTTAAGAATAGCAATGAAAAGCAGCACTTGGGAGAGTGAGAGTGTCCAACATAGAAGAGACAAGAGGACATTTTTAAGCACAGGAGGGACTTATTGCCTCAGTTTTTCACCAAGGCATGATCTAGAAGCACAAGAAAACTGACTGTGACACCTCAGGAGTGACAAGGCAGAAAAAAGAATTAATAGCTCTATCTCTATTGCCTGTTTCTGGCCTCAGCTACAGCCAGAGTGGTCTCCAGTAGTTTGTACTCAATATAAAAACCTGTTGGATCCAGTGTGGAAAATCAGCTCAAAAGAATGAATTTTTATTGCTGTGGACACAAGCACAGCAATGATACCTCACTGCACCTCCAGACATTTGTTCTAAGACATTTGTTGAGTCAGTGAGCTCCTGAAGGCATTGACATCGAACATTTCCAGTCTATAAAAAGCATTGCACAGTTTATCACAAAGATTCACGACAACATTTCTCACTTCAGTGGTGCAAGGTGATCCAGCATGGCTTTCCACCTGCACCTCTAGAGCACAATCCTTTCCTCCTCAAAAATCACCAGCTAGAATAGCATCAGAACTCCAATCACATTTCCTTTCCACCAACAAACTCACATTTTTATTTACCACACAAATCCTTGTCCATGAGAATTCAGGAGAACACCTTTGCTCTATGGCTACAGCCATGTGGCAGCTGTTCTGTGTATCAGAGAATCCCAGAATGATTTGGGTTGGAAGGAACCCTAAAAAACATTTAATTCCACATTCTTTCCAAGGGAAGGGACCCCTTCCACTGTCCCAGGTTGCTCCAAGCCCTGTCCAACCTGGCCTTGGACACTTCCAATGATGGGGTGTCCACATGCACAACATATCTCATGCTTCTCTTAGAGTTACTGCTATTTCTAGAATTTTCCTCCCACACTTTATAAACTTTTTCTTAATAAAAGCCCAGTTGCCACAGCTGAGAGCCTGGGTTCACTGAGAAGTAAAAACTTATGTGTGCTGTAGAATCAGAAACAATTCTATAAATCTCAGCACTGAAAAACCTTTTTAATAGACTCATTGCCAGCATTCACTATTGCTAAGGTCACTGCAGTAGTTTCCTTCAACAGTGTCCTTATTCTATTATTTACAAGCATGGTATAAATTGTTTGGCAGGGATATTTTAAAAAAGAGTCCATTAACAGTGGAGTTACACCAGTCTATCAGGTAATGGCATTTGTAATAAAAACCATACAATTCGCTGTAAACAATAGTCAAGAATTCCCTGCAAATTTAATTTTGTTATGTGATTATCTTTCAAAACTGATGAAAATGTATACTAAACCTCGCAAACTGAAGAGGTTTATTTGCTTTTCATTTCCAGTAGCCTGACAACTACTTATCCTACCAATCACTAGCTTACCACTCTGGTAAAATATAGGCAGTTTATTTAAACAGCTAATAATGTTTATGTAATTAAATGGGCAAGTAAAAAATAGGGGTAATAGCCATTATGTGACATAATGTCTTCACTTAATGACATCAAAATTCCTGTTCTTAACACCCAAGAGCTTTATTGCAGCCGAACCTTGAAAGTGAAGTCCCAGAGCCATTGTGGGGACAGGAGTCAAAGGCTCTCCCACAGATGTTGCTCAAGAAGGCTCAGAATTCAGCAGAATTCACCATCCCTTCCTCCCCTGATTTAACCTGGGGCATAACCTGCTGCCAAATGCACCTCTCTCTCTCAGTACTAACAGGAGAGGAGTTCAGAGGAAATGGTCAGTGCTGTTTGAGCAAGTAATTGCTGCTTGTTCTGTGTGCCTCAGCTTTGTATTCAAACACGGTGCTTATTTGAAAAATTAAATTCTGTATCCTGTCAAAACCCTACGGTTAAAAATAAAAATCTCTCCAGCCAGGTGGATACAGATGCAAAGAACACATGTTTTAGGTTGGTGACTACAAGCAGCTGAATAATTAAATCACTGCATCTCAGCCATTGCAACATCAGCTCTCCTTGGAGGGGGCAGCGAGCCAAAAAAGTCTGTTGTTTCCCAGTGTAAAACCTCTCTCCAGAAACAGGATCTGATATGCTTAAATGTACATGACATGCACAAAATCTGGATTAAAAAGCCAGGTTTCCAGTGCTCTCTATCCCATGAAGATCTGATTTATGTAATGGTGAAAAGACACAGAAAACAACTTCTAATAGCACATGATTATCCTCACAGACTGCTCTGCATCACCCAGATCCAGTGGCTGATCAATTAAGCCATGATAAACTTAACAACAATCCTTTGCCAGGGCAGCCTTTGTTCTCGACTTTTATTTTGTGTCTATCTTATTTTCCAACTCGTTTTTTTCTCTGAACACATTCTTTTATTTTTGCCTAATCCTCTCCCCTAACAACACTTTAAAAGATAAAGGACAGACTACAAACTCCATTCTGCCTCCTTCTCCCTTCCCAAAGATGCAGCAGCTGCTGGCTGCAGCCTCATATGTGAGAGGTGCATGGATGAATGGCTGTAGGTTCACAACAAGGAATTACGATTATAATAATAATTCATAATTGAATTTATTTAATTTGGCTACTCTGAGCCGCTGAGGTTGAATGCTCTCAGGTGGTTACCCTGGTGTTGTTCAAGGTTCTCAGGCTCCAGTGTGCTGTGTCTAAAAAAAGCCTCTGTGTCTCCAAAGCCTCACAAGACCATCAGCTGAGACAGCTCTACCCAGAGCCTCCTGCTCGTGGCAAGTTAATAAACTGTGCTTATCTTCGTGCTGCTGTGGTTAATTAAAACTGACATCAAACCTAAATTGCTGGGCCAGTTGGACCCTAAAGGTTGAACCAACAAGGGCTTTGTGGAAACCACTCTTGAATTGCCTTTGGCATCAGCCAAGCAGCTGCCAGAATTATTTTGGTGCAAACATCACTTTCCTGGGCAGCACTGAGCTCCACAGCTCAGGCACATATTTATTTTCAATACATTGGGCTCTGTGTTTGCTTAATCATTAAAGACAAATAGCTAAATATATTTTATTACATAATTCTAGAGTATTAGGAGCGGTTTCCATGTCAGCCAGAATTAAATGTCTCATTAGCAGGCATGCAGCTCCATTGCCAGCCAACATTTATGTTCTCTGCAGCTCAGCTAACATTTCCATATGTTTTGTATATGCAACATTTTCTAGGAAACTGCAGAGGGATTATTACCTTTTCTATTTGTGACAGAAAGCACATATTAAATGTAACGCCAAAAGGCAACCAGAGCAAATGATGTCTGAAAAGGAATTGTGTCTTCAATTTTACATAACTCTGCTCTAACCATATGGTCACTTCTGTGTACATCTAAGAAATCAACACTACAGCTCCAAACTCAGAATATGTTAAAGGTCAAAGGCTGAGCTATTTTTTGCACCAAATTTTCAACTTTGATGAGCTCAGTTTCTGAGCACTGGGTGCTGCTGAAGTCACTGCTGCTATTCTGGGAGTGCTGCAGCACAGCCAAGGATGGAATTTGGCAGAGTGGGCTCAAAAATAATTAAGGCCATCCCACAAGCCACCACAGAGGATGGCAGCACAACAATTTCTGCAAAGGAGCAGCTCCAGAGTGCCAGAGCAGAGGCTGGTGCAGCCCCAGAGGGGTGTGCTGGCACAGGGGGAAGGAGCCATGGCCAGCCCATGCCTTTCCCAGCTGTGATCTGCTCATTCCCATGGGAACTCAATTACACCACATTTTTCTTCTAAACTCACTGTTTGTTTGCCTATCTTAGCTCCTGGTAGAACTGCAGCACCTAAACAGGGGGGCTGCTACCAGCACCCTCTTTTCCAGGGGATTGTACCATGCAGGGGGACATTGTTCAGCTGAATGGTTATGACTTATATTTCCAAAAAAATTAGAAAAGGAAATGCCAGCTGGAAGCAGCTCAGCTGCCCACAGTGGCTGTGCCTGGTGTTCACACAAGGTGCCTAAGTCTCTGTGATAACAGATTAATTTAATCCAAATAGCAGCTATTCCTGCATCAAATGATTAATTTGGTGACTGGTTTGCACCACAAAACAGTATTTGTGCTTAAAGAAATCAGAAACACACAGTAATAATTAAAGATTATTAAACTATATCCATCATTACACCCAAGTCTAATCATTATTTAAGGAACTATCTGATAGCACTGAAATTTGACAAGTATTTTTGCTCAAATAACTTGACACTTGTGTTGAGTAACAAGGCATTTGAGTAGCTTGAAACATGCTGCCTTGGAGCCACTGTACATGTGTCCCTGTTTTAATCAAATAGCCTCAGAACACTTAAAGGACACATAATTTGCAATATTTTATCATGTTTCACTTCTTGGTCTTTTTGATATTAGGCAGAAACAGGATTACCAGTATCTACAAAGGCTCTTAGTCCCATGTGCTTTCTGAGCTGGATGCCTGTGTAAACATTTTTTACTAAATTGCCCGAAAGTACAGAGAGATTTATTTCCTGTGGACTGCAGTTCATTTAGAAATAAACAGCGTTATGTGCATGTTGTTAAATTTTTATTAGAAATTAATGGTATCTACTGAATCACATTTTCTGGTCCTGATTTTCCTGCTGAAAACCAACAGGGCAGGATACTACCAGAGCCATTCTGAGCTCTGCAGGCCACAGCAGATGGACTTGATAGCACTGCTTGGATGGGAGCTTCAAATACTGTAACTGCTGAGTTCCTTGATCCATCTAAATCCACCTTTTTCCTGTGGTTCCAGACACGGTAAAATGATTGGTTCAGGTGGCCAGAAATACACTGAGTTTGTAGAGTAAGCAAAGTTCATAGTGTTCACAAAAAATCAGAAGTTCTTTATGAGAAACTGCCCCCAGCCTGCCCCAATCTGAGAGCTGTTAGCTTATCTCTATTTCCTCACAGCCCCCACACCTTTTTTTCTCTGTGTTACTCTAGTTACCCAATTGTCCATATTCTCTCACAGAATGGGATTTAATGCATTATTAGGAAGGACATTTGGGCCATTAGTTGTGAACCCTCTGACACTTCTGACTATTTCCTGTCTGCACTCACCTTCAAAACCCACAGGGAGTTTTGTTTCCCCCTGAGGATTACTTTAGATAATAAACTCTAAAAGATATTTCAAAAGCTCTGAAATAAATCCAGTTTAAATCCATTATTACACTAGCACAGTAATTTCTGCATAATAGAAAGTCAGAGTTTTCCTCTGCAAAGGTTCTGATGGTGAGTCTGCCGTGCTGGACCCACTCTAAATGGATTCATCTTTTTATTATTGTTTTGATCATTTTCCCTCCAAGCTTCCTGGAATCATCTTCATTTTCTCTTCTTCAAAGAAAATATTCCCACTGCTTTTCTATTTACTGCTCAATTAAACAGCTATGAAAGAAATACATCAGCAAAGCAGCCACTTCACTCCAAAATCCCTCAGATGATCCAAGACTTGTTGTTCCTCCCCAAAATGATAACCAGCCGTTTGCCCAACACTTCCCCGCTCTGACATCCACCAGAAAGGTCCATAAAAAGACACAGTAATTTCTAGAATTAACACTAGTGCAAAGTAATCATTTGGAGCCTCTGAAGCGTGCATTTTTCTCTAAGTGAAGCAGCTAATTACTGCTGTTCTCACTGACTCACCAGTTCCCATTTCCTGCAACTAGGAGATTTAAATAAACCTAGAATCTCCTATTCTTATTCTGAGCTTCTCTCTTCACCCCAGTTTCAAGTCCCTACACTACAGTTTGGAATTATTCTTAGTAGACTCCTTTTCATTTTGGAGAGCTGAATGCCATTTTTATCCTCAAACTTTACATTCATTTGAAAGGCTGAGAGATTTGGGCCTACTCAGCCTGGAGAAGAGAAGGTCCAGGGTAGAGCTCAGAGCCCCTTTCAGAACCCAAAGGGGCTCCAGGAGACCTGGAAAGGAACCTGTGAACAGGGGGAATAGTTTTAAACTGTCAGAGGGCAGGG
>JAHXMQ010010625.1:1078355-1093289 GCA_020466415.1 Ammodramus savannarum pratensis | reverse complement strand
TAAATATTAGAGTTGAAAAATAAACTATGTTCTTTTTACCTTAGACATTCCAGCTTGTGTGTATCTTTCATTTTGTGTCCTATTGCAACAGGCTGGTGCCAGACTGTAACTTTCTGTCCTGTGAGTCATGCACTGGCCCAGGTTGGAGGTGACATTGCTGATGCTGATGGGCTCCCAAAAGCTCTCCCCAAGGGCAGCCAGGCTCTGACTCTGATTTCAGGCCATCGTCTCCCCCTTCTTCATTTCCTGCTTAGTTTTAGTGCTGTGGAAGCTTTGCTACACTGGCCAGAGCCACAGGATCAATAAAGCAGAGGAGGAAAGAGCCTCATTCCCACCTGCCTCGTCCATCACTGGCAAACCTGGCAGCTCAGTTCTGCTGCCCGAATCCCATTTTTTCACTTGACAGAAAGCCTCTCTTGGAGAGCGCTGGGGGAGAGACCTAAAACCTTCCATACATTAAGGCAAGTGAATTGATGCCCTGTCAGATGATGAGAATCTCTCTTCATCTGCTGAGAGTTAATGATGATTTATTAGGCAGAACAGACAGGTCCCAGGACATATTTGCAAGGACTTGTCAATCAGAAAAAAATTCCCCCAGAGATTTGGACTAAGCTTATTTCATACTTTTTACTTAGAAGACATGAGAGGACAGTGAGATTCAGTTTGAAGTACTTCTCAGATAACATAGAGCTTTAGAAAGATAAAAGACTAGATGAAAAAAGACCTCTTAAGACCTCAGTACAATCCCATGTCATCCCAGAAATGCCACTAAGGAAACATGTATAATTGAATAGGATTTGGGGGGTGGTAAAATAAACATGACAGCTTGTAGAGAAGATTCCCAATGAAAAAGAATGTCTGAAATTAAATCAATGCCACGCACACTGCCTTAGATCTCAATACAAAACACACCAAAGCACCTTCAAATAACTGAACCTAGGGTCTCAGTGTGTAAGTTTCTGACACTCACAGATCACATTCAGGGACCTGTTGATCCATCAGGGTAGCACTCTTTGCCCAAAAGCAAATATCTCCATTTCTGTGAGTCACCTCAAAGTGAAGGGAAAGAAATAATTATTTTGGAGGTGCTAACACAGCAGAGAGGTGAATCAGCCTGGAAAAGCACCTGTTGTCTTATACATATTGAGAGTTCTTTTTGGCTTAAAAATCAAGAGTTCTATTAATAATAGTGCAAGGATTCCACATCACCAGAGCCTCATTCCTCCTCAATGTCTCCTGCAGGCAGCTCCTCTAAGCACTGACTATTCCCGGTCCTTGCAGCAGCCATCTAACTCCAGTTCTCACCAACCCACTCTTTTATACCACTGTTCTTATTGGCTACAGGTGTGGCCTGTTATCATCCAGCCTGCTCCTAATCTTTAGTAATTGGTTCCAGCTGCAACTCGTTGGGGGATAAGATTACATTCTACATTACCTTCATTCACCCACACTGTGTCCCCCTACAAGCACCCACTCCTCCCTAGGGAATCAGGGCTCACTCAGCCCAGGAAGATGCAAAAGGACTCTGAAGCACGGAGGGGGGAATCCACCCCAAATGATTATCCCACTCCTTGTCAAAGACTGGGCCATGGGGATCTGAACAGGAGGTGGGACAAGCTCACAAGCCTCCCTGAGTTCCAAAACTGTCTTGTCTATCCTTTCCTCTGTCTAGAACCACATTCAAGGGAGGTTGGAAGGCAGAGGAGCAGCACCAGAGTCACCCTCCTGTAAGACAGGGTGTGCAGGAAGCAGGGGCTGTGTGTGCTTCAGGATGTGCATGAGACACAGCAAAACCATCACAGCAAAACCACCACAGCAACACAAAACCATCCCCACCCAGACTGTGATCAGAGAGCACGTGCAGCAAGGACATTGACTCCTCTGACTGTCCAGACTGAGAGTTAAGAGGCCCAAGAGACAAAAGTGAATGAGAAATGCTTCCCACTTCTCTGTAAGCCCAGTTCTCACATTTATGGTGACCCATGGCTATCCACCCAGAAGGAGGTGGCAGAAGGGTGGACAGAGCCCTGCAGCAGCAGTGTTTAAAGGTCCCAGCTAAGATATGGAAGCAGCAGATATTTAACCTGGACAGGGGTTCTGCACACCTCCAGCTCTCTGACCATGTGAAGGTGCTTGTGCCCTGCTCCCTTGAGACCCTCCTCCAGCTCTCACCTATCCCCTCCTTTGGAACAAGCCTTGCAGACAGTGAGCTGGGGGCTCCTCAGGGTGTGGGAGAGCAGCATTATTCACCTTTGAAAAATCCTCATATTTTCTAGTGACAACAGCCTGTGCAAAAGCAGAGCTCTGGCTGCAGCATCCCTGTTTGCTGAGATTTATAGCAGAGCAGCAGGAACCTGCTCCAGGCTGCTGCAAGGCCTCTCTCAAACCTTGCATTGAGCTCAGAAACACAGAGCAGTGTTTGATTTATAAATGTAAGTTTTCTCTTTCTACTCCTCTAAAATGAAAATAAAGAATTTCCCAGAAGTGGGCCAACACATGCAAGCCTTTTTTCACTCTGGAAGATAGAAGAGGTGAGCCCTACAATGGCAAGAGACACACACTATGGGATTTGAAGAGAAAAAAAGCAGGGTGTCCTACCAAAGGGACTGTGTGTGTTCTGCATCTGCAGCCATCCAAGGTCTCTCTCAGCAGTGAGACAAATCCAGCTCCCACAACAGCCCAAGCCATGAGAGAAAATTTCCTGGTTTCAATTTTGTTTTCCTTGCAGGACTGCATGTTCCCCTCACAGCCATCTCCCCAGAGAGCCCTGCAGTGACAGAAAATGTGATCTTCCCTGCACCCATGGGGAGCTCAACCCTCCCTCTGCAAGCCAGAGCTCAGCACTGCCCATCATGGGTGTCATGGATGTTTCTGCCAGCCAGAGCTCAGCACTGCCCATCATGGGTGATCATGGGTGTCCTGGATGTCATGCATGTCATGGATGTCATGGATATCTCTGCAAGCCAGAGCTCAGCACTGCCCATCAGGGATGTCATGGATGTCATGCTTGTCATGGATGTCATGGATGTCTCTGCAAGCCAGAGCTCAGCACTGCCCATCATGGGAAGTTATGTCAGCCCCAGCACTGGGTTTTGGGGTCAGGCGCCAACCACATCAAAAATTGAAAAGAGCTCGTTCATACTCAAACCCCAGTCTTGGTATGTCCACACTATACTACAAGGTAATTAAAAAAAACAGGAAAATAAGTAGAAGATGAAAAAATATCTGCCCTTTCCTCCATGGTCTGATGAACAGATGAGTTGTGCTGTATATCTCTCTCCTCTAACTGGATTTACTTGTGCAACCTGAACATTTTTGTGTCTGCAATAGAGATTTTCTTCTGTCCTTGCTCCCTGCAGTTCCCCAGCCCATTTCTCATTGTCATTTGAGCAGAACTAAACTTCCATGGAAAGTTTATCATCACAGAAAGTAAAAGGCAGGGAGGAGAAACACCCACTGTAAAGACTAATGGCTCAGCTGATTGATGCCAGAATGCAGCATCAGCTTGGTTTGGTTGCTTCAGCGTTTGCTGTCACTGGGCAGAAAGTTCCCCCACTCCAAAAAGTTATTTTATAAATACACACTCCTTCCAGCCTCCCATCAGTGGGCACTAAGGGGGACCTTGTGGGAGCACTTGTCCTATAATGTTAAAATATGAAAGCAATCTGTTCACATCTGCCTAATCTGTAACCAAAGGTGAGACTGAGCTCCAGGAAAACAACTCTCCTCACCCTGGGCTGCAGCTCCTTGCCCTCATTGCCTGCAGTTAATGTTGATTATCACCTTGCTCCTCACCACACTGTGGGTAACAGCACGGTGTGGGGAGATCCCCACTGAGCTCCAGCATTTTTATAGACTCCAAGGACCTGTTTGAAGGGAAATCTATAGGGGGGAAATCCACTCCAGCCAGCCTCTGCTGTGGGGATGAACCCAGGATGTGCAGGAGAGGCAATTGCAAGGAAGCAGCCTTGAGGGAGCAGCACAAGAGCTGAACCACAAGGAAAGACATGACCATCTATAGGTAACATCTTATGAGCCACAGAATCTGCTCCCATAAAGTTTAATCACTGCTAGGGAAGATAAATCAGTCCCTCTGATCTACAGAATTACACAGGGTAATCCTTCCAAAGGAGGAGATTCACACCACTGTGCTTTAAAACTTTACAGGACTTTCCATAAAGAAGATCCAGCCTCTGACCCAGGTGTAATAAACAGCTTTCTTCTGGCCTGGATGGATCTTTGTAATCTACACTACTTTTTGCTTGATGCTTTCCTTGTTTTTATTTTAGATTTGGTGCACATTATAAACACCTTGCCAAGAAGGGGAGTGTGAGCACTGGGATTTAACACCTTGGTGCTCCTGCAGCTCTGCTGTAGGGACAGAGTCAGGTATTGTGCAGCACATTTGCTTTTCTCTCCCTTTTTTTTTTTTTTTTTTTGTTTAAATTAAACTCTTTGTATAAATAGTCATTCTGTCTGATTATATAATCTCCCACATTTAGATCGTCTGTGTTGCAACCATGGCAACTCCCAGAGCTGAGCACATTCGGTTCAAATTTCTTTCTAAATTTGCTGATGAGGGTGAAGAAACAGCTTTGGAAACCCTTCTCAGACAACCTACATTTGTTCTTTGCTTGTGAAGCTCAGTCCAGCTTGGACTGACAGGAACCAGCACCCCAAAAAATGTTAAAAACAAGAGTCCATCCCCTTCCAGCTCAAATGACTGACTCTCTGGTACTAGCTATGGATAAGAGCAACATCATCAAGGAAAATAAATACCTAAACTTTTTTTTAAATTAAAATAAAGCAGGAGGATTGAGCAGGAGAAATCTCCCATACACTGAGCAGGCAGCACCCACGGTAGCTGGGCAGATTTCCTTGCCTTGCCTCTCCAGTGAACTTCAGCTGTCGTTTGAAAACCAATACTGAAGATAAAAGATTCCAAAATTATCTTCTAGTGTGGCTAATAAGCCATCTGAGAGTGATGTTACCTGTCTGGAATCCTGATATTTGCTCCTAATTTTCTCACTGCAGAATGTGGCTCAGTGGTTGGGTGAAGTGGAGCAGCTCAGCCATGGAATTCTGGAGCCTTTGGTCACATTGAAATAATTCCAGATTATAGTCTGATACTGAAAACCCACTCAAGACTGCCAGCCCCCACCTCTTCCCATGCTCTCATGGAGTTTGCAAAGGAAAAGGAAAGCAAGGCCCCACACTGTGTGCAAAGCAAGAAAAGCAGAAGCAGATTTTAAATAACAAATTAGGGGGGAAAAAAGTGTAATTAGGTAACTTTTCTAATCAACCATTGTGATCACCTACTGTATTTTGCTATTTATATCAGAATTCTTGGTATTGCCTTCAAAGGGCTGAATCAGTACAATCAGGTCTTTGTTTTCCTTATGGCATAAACACCCCAGATGAGACATAGAGTCAGATTTTCAAGTAACGTGACTGAAAAGGCTCAATACTGATCACAGCTGCCAAAACGTGCCATAAGCAACAATGAAATGCAGTGATTTTGCACTTGAAGCACTTCCAAATTTACTGGGACTGCAATTCTACTGTATTAGGTATTGGATAAATCCTGTGGTCAAATTGGAGAATTTATGCAAGAAGTTAAATTCTGCATATGCCATTGCCCATCTGTTTGCAGAATTGGCTTCTTCTGTAGCAGCCCAGGCTGGTGGACAGTGCCAGATATGGCCTGAGGGACTGCAGACTGGTTTGGGTCTGGTTACAAAGCTACCTCACAGCCTAGAGATTGTTATCCTTATGCAAATCTGACAAGACCTGTAATCCAATTGAGGGAACCGAAAAATATTCCTTCATACTCTATTGAAATCTTCACGGCAACGAATGAAAGCAAAGGTTTCACACTTAGTGCAGGTGCTTTAGAGCTTGTACAGAATTTAATCTCTTGCTTTGCCTGGATATTTACAATAATGAAAGGCCCAGCCATGCACAGACAATTCGTGCTACAATTACACTTACAAAAGCAAGTGGCAATCAATAGCTTGTGTAGACACTGATTTTGATTATACTTAATCGATGGTGATTATAATAACTTACTTATATCAATTAACTCCTTTCCATTTACATCTTAATTGCTATACCAAAGAGTCCTAGAAGCTGTACAGCAAGGTCTCATATATTTTTTCCTCAGGCTGCCATGAGCTTTGACACCATCAAGTGCTGGTTTGATGCTGCAGACTGAAGGGAGAACTGAGATTAAATGCAATTATTAATTACGTACATTTGAAACTGAATAGGGGAAACAAGACAAACAGGTTAACAAATTTATGCATTAACAGCAACTAGTTGCATTAATTTGTTTTTTCACTGATTTCTAATTCCTGTTTCATTATGTGAGGAGAAGGAATACATTTAGACAAATACTTTTGTGGAGATGCTGGACTCATTTTAAATGTTTCTATTCTTCTACCTGTAGACAATGGATCTCTTTGTTATCTCCCTCCTTGCCTGATAATCCCATGGAAAACTGAATAAACTCAGACACTCCAGGGAATAAGTAGCAGAATCAGCCTGGAAGATTCACAACCCACTGGGACTTGGCACAAGGTGGGGAAGGTGTTTAAATAAGCAAATAAAAAGCCACCTGAGCCTCCTCTGCAGGATAATGTGGCAGGAACCTCTCTGGGAGCTGAGCAAACAAATGAATTAATAGGAGTCGTAGCCTCTCGTTGGGTATTATTCATTTTTCTTTATTAGGTTGCTCCCTGGAAACCTGGGTAAACTTTGGCTGTGACTTTCTTTTTGATCTTCTGTGCCCAAATCGCCCGCTTTAATGTAATCCTGGAACCTGTTCAAGAGGTCTGTATTCACAGGCCACTCTGTGCTTATTTCCATTTGGAAGGGCAGCTGGTGCAAGTCCCGGCTGGAGCAGCTTGGTGGGGTGGCCATGGCTGGTTGGAGTTTCAGTCATGAAAAGGGAAAAAGGGAAGAGGTGGGAAGGTTGATTCAAACTGAAAATACATTCCAGGTATCCAGGCTCGTGGGTCAGGGGGAGGAGGGAAGAGAAAACCTCCTGCATGCCCAGCTGTGCCCGCTGGCACTGCCCAGAACTGCCCAGTTTGCCACAGCTCACAGGGAGACTCCTTTACCCCTGCCCTGCAGCTCTGCTCTGCTGCTCCAAAATTAAGAAGCAAATCCTGCAGAGTCTGGGGACATTTGCTGCTAATGTGTCCAGCAGAAATTAAACAACATAAAGTCACTTTGCCCTGTTGCTGGTGGTGTTTTCTGGACATTTTTTCAAGCCTGTGTCCTTCTCCCTGTACCCTGCATGTAAAGTACTTGCCAGTCACAAGCTGATGGAGGGGGGTTTAAAAGAAATAATAGCAATGTCTGCTTGCAAGTGCTCTGGATGTAGGTCCAAAGCATTTGTTTAGCCAAGACACAGCCCTATTTTAAACTTTTTATATAAATGCAATCTCTCTAGGTTAATGTCTATCATTTACATTGCCTTACTAGTCTGACACATTGCCTTTCTTGGAGAAATTAAATTATAAGATAGCATTAAAATGGTGGGTTTGATGTTTGTGTGACTTTTTCCACTTTTTGTTATTGAAACTGAATATGGGAAACAAGACAAACAGGTTGACAAATTTATGCATTAACAGCAACTAGTTGCATTAATTTGCTATTGCACCAGGGGTGCTTTTATAGGGCAGGTCTCTGTGAATGAGATGCCTTGTCCCGTACTTCATCACCTGGTGTATGAGGTAAATAGAGAGGCAAGTAAGTGTGTGTGTCCAGACCTAATGCATTCTTTTGGCAAAATCTGTATTTTTCTGTACACATGTGCCTTAGGTTTCAATGTAAGATGTAACCAAAAGTATGTATTCTGTCACCATCTTCACAAGCTGTTAAAAACAGCTGGTGCAGTGTTCTTTATCTCCTCCATGACTCATCCATGATGATTCTCCCTGTGGATATCTTCTGTTCACGGGCCATCAGTTGTCGCTGCATAACTGATAAAATTCCATCATCCCATTGGGGGATGCTCCACCCAGGGCGAGGAGCAAACATTCCTACCCAGATATAATCTGAGTTTTGGAACACCATAGGCAGCCTTACCCACTGGATTCCCAGAGGGCAAGAGCCACATAAGCACCACTGGCCCTTCAGAGGAAGACCCAACCTTTCTACAGGATAACTGCTTCAGCAGAACCACATCTATGACTTTATCAGGACTGCAGCTGCCATTTACTGGGACTGCTGCCACCATCCTGACCAACAGGGTGCCAGGCTGTATCCTGACTCTGTCAGTTTAAGCCAGTATTCTCTGACTTTGTTTTAATTTTCCTATTAAATTGTAATAATAGTTTTTCCTATTAAATTGTCAAATAGTTCTGACTTGGAATCTCTCCCTGGTTTGCTTTCAAACTAGTCCAACAAGTCAGAGCAATCTCATGATTAGCTGCAGAAGAACACACTCATGAGAGTCCCTCAGGAAGCTGCCCTGCACTTCACTAGGAGCCAGCTCACTTCTCTCAAAACCTTCACCAGGAAGAAGTATTTCACTGTGAGATATTTCCATGGTGCTGCTTTAGATTTCCTCAGCCATGCTGGCCAAAATCCTGGAGAGAAGACAGCTCACCTAGAGCCCAAGAGCAAACTGCTCCTGAGGAGGCAGAGGAGAGGATGCTGCAGGGCTTGGGTGCTGAATTAGCTCAGCACCCTCACAAAGTCACCACAGCACCAAATTCCAGCTGTAAACAAATTATAAAACACAATATTAAAAAAAATAGCAGTGGCTGTTGCCATCCGGAACTGAACATTTTCAGTTTGGTAGAGAAAATACTGGACTGTTCCCAGAGTTTCTCGCTCTGAAAGCAGGAACAGAAAGAACAAGTACAATTACTATGGTAATTTCCTATTTTCTAACTACACAGAGGCCATTTGGCTATCCTGGTATCATAATAGTTGGTAATTTTTGAGTTTTTAATAGCTACTATAAGGTTGGGCCAATAGTGCTGCCAAAATCAGCAGGCAAAGACTGGAGCTGTTTGGACATTCACTGCCATTATGAGAGGACCTCACAAAAGGAATTGGTTTATGTAACTCATATTTCATGAAAGCAAATGAAATCTCAAACGTCCTATAATTACAATAATTATTTCTGCTTGATGTTTAATTACTCTCTCTAATGATCCAGCAGCACTGTAACAGACAGGTAAAGCTCGGATGAAATTCCTTCTCGTGTAATTTGGTTTCTAAAAGAGAACAGAGGTTTTGGTGTTTGTGGCAGCAGCTAATTAAGTAATGTCACAATCTTCATGGATTGCAAAATGTGATTTGTTGTGGCTATCCTGCTTCTGCAAATCACTGCTCATGTCACAGAAATGTGATTTGGGCTGTGCACCAAACTCTTGCTCCTTGAAGTTTTCCTGTCAATGTTGAGTAAAGCACAAGGAAACGATCACTGCTGTGGTAGGTGATTATAATGAGAGATCTGGGGGGAAAGGAACAGTCCATTAAGATCACCTGGAGACAGCATTTAAAGCAATTTGTATGAACATGTGAAACTGATTTAAATGAGGCAAATACAATGTTTTGATTTTGGGTACTTTAAAAGGTGAAGGAAAAACAGAAAGAGAATGGGGGAGCTAGAAAAGGACCTTGCCACCATTTACAAAGCAGGAGGGAAAGTAGAATGCTACTCTCCTGGTTTTACATACCAAAAGTGAAAAGCCTCATCCAAAATTATAGAATTTCAGGCTCTAATCCTCCTTTGCACTGATTTAAGGCAGCAATTTTACCCAAATAATCCTGCTTTTTATGAGAGCATCCCAGTCATGAGACTGACAAAGCTTTTGCCACAGTTCTGTGCCTCTCACCATCCATGGCTCCAGCCTGGGGGCTGGGCACTCATGTACACAAAGTGCATTTTGGTTCAAATCAATGTTCAAATAAAGAACATCTACCTCAGTTTTTATCCACCAGGCCAAACAGCCCAGTCATGGTCTCAACCTCACCCTAGACCTAGGACAGGCTAGATAATGAATTCCTGATGCTTCCATCAAAGTAAAGCTTAGATGGTGTCACCACACCCACCTGTTTTGGTGTGGGAGCCAGGACTGTTTTTAACTGCATAAAATCTTCATCTCAGGCAGCTCAGAATGTGCACAAGCAAGATTCCTAAAGCAAAAACTGACACTGGAGAAGCACAGACACTGACTTGTTGTGATCCTGAATTAAAATGAATCACAGAAACACAGAATCCCCAAATCATTTGGATTGAAAAGGACTTTAAAGACCACCTTGTTCCACACCCCTGCCATGGGCAGGGACAACTTTCACTACCCCAGGTTGCTCCAAGCCCTGTCCAGCCTGGCCTGGGACACTTCCATGGATGAGAGAGAAACAAAGCACAGGAATTCTTGAGTCGGAGATCAGGAAAGTCAAGTGTCAGAGGAAGCAACAGCAGAAGTAGAGCATTCCTCAAATTCTCTGTTCCAGTTCTGGGGGCAGCACTGAGGTTCAGGCTCATTAGCACATTGTGATGAGTCTGGTGATGTTGGAGAGTTTTGTTCAGACGTGGCATGTAGAAAAGGGCCATGATCACATACAGCTGCTTAAGCAGTAAAAAGCAGCTGTAAGTAGTAAGTTCTCAGCCTTCTGATTACAAGAAAAACAAAAATACTGTGTCCTTGGTTAAGTGATGAGAAAAACATAGTGAAAAACATGGATCCCTTGAGGATGGTCAATAACAAGTCAACAGCAGGATGAGGAAAACAAGTATTAGCCTCTACAAGAAACCACAGGTATTAGCAACAAAGGAGGGGTTGGCATGTAATCTGTAACCAATGATGAGCTCGGTTTTTGCAATATGTATGAGCTTAATTAACACTACTATAAAAGTGTGTAAGCTGGATCAATAAATTCGAGACAAAGATCATCACTAGGATGTGCTTGTCTCCCTTCACTTTCCTCATGGTGATAATGGCAGGAGGTCACATCCTTCAGCCTCAGGAAAAGATGAAATATGGTGTCTGTCTATCTTTCAAAAACCTCTCCTGAAGCCCATGGGGCTGGGGAAGGACCACACAGCCAACACGAGCAGCAAAGACACCCTCCCTGTGCTCCAGCACCTGAGAAACTGTTGCTTAAGAAAAATAAATAGAGTCTGTTGAAGACCTGCTGTTCTGTTCCCCAGGCCTGGGAGGAAACAACCTGTTTGTTCAGAATTCATCCCTGCAGCTGGCTGGTGTTTTAGCAATACAAGACTCTAATTTGAATACCATCAGAATTCTCCCAGGCTGCAGGTGAATCTGAGTTGCAGAAAGGGAGCCAGGTTTCATTTTACTTTGAAGTATCAAAACTGCTGACAATTAAACTTAATTGTATGAATAAGCTCCTTAACAGAATGCACTGCTGGGCTTTCATCCAGCTGAGTGCTGGCAGGAAAAGGGAAATCTATATGCAAGGAGCCTGCCAACGTCCCACAACCTGGGAGAGCAGGGCTTTATCACTCTTTAATAGAAACATATAAGGACCCTGATCTCCCTGCCTTTCCAAGAAAACCTCATTTTTCTCTTCCGTGAAGTGCTGTATTAATAGTGTTCATCCTCAACAACCTGCTTCTCCCTTGCCACATTTTCTTGCTGTTAAATTTCCAGCAAAAGCATTAAATCTTCACATAGGGTGTAATTATTGGCTTTGGCTCTACCTGCACTAACAACAAGCGTGAAAACTCTGAACAAAAAAAAAAGGCCAAATATAATTTTTTTTTTCTGGAGATGTCCTTTCTGAAATATTAATGCTTGTTCCCTCTAGGGTGGCACCTTTATTTGCTGTTTCTAATGCAACCAGTTTGTTACTGTACCTGCCTCTGCAACGAGGCCTGCAGTGAGCAAATATGTTCCTGGAGCCCAGGGGTCAGTTCTTTCCTATTTCATTTCTCTTTGCTTTAATTTTAATTTATTTTCCCTTACTCTAACACTTATGGAGATCTGAAGGCAACTATTCTGGTTGAATAAATCTAAATACCATTACCAGTAGTTGGATATAGCCTCAGCAGGGACTTCTATAACACTGTAAACCCACCTATTTTCATTTCCACATAAAGCAGATTTAAGGAAGAGGCAGCTGACCAACACTGCACTGTGAAACTCTGAATTTTTGATCCATGAATCAACAGATTCTGTTTCCATGTCTTCTCATATGCTGTGATTTTATCACATTCCTATAATTACTAACGGGACAAGTCCAAACCCCAGACCAAATGTCACAAGGCTGTGCAAGATTCTTGTGTTAATCAGTGATTTGTTTCTGGCTCTCATGGTGAGCAATGTCCAAAATATCTATTTCACATCTGTGAACTGTGGCAGAACTGAGTCCATTTCCACCCAACAAAGAATCCCAGAGCCCTCACCCATCAAGGCAAAGGTTTTGATTGAAATAGGGAATAAAATATGGTCCATGGGGAAGTTTGAGGAGTCAGGAGAGTGCTTGGACACTGTGAGTGCTACAGAAAGCATTAAATATTCCAGAAAGAAAAGTTCAATTCCCAAGCAAAACAAACCCCACAACGCTGAGAATTGAAGCCTTTAACCCAGGGTTAGTCAGGACAGAGCATCAAAATATTCCAAGTCCAATCTCACCCCTGTGCAGCCTTCCTGTAGTGGTGGATTTATCTTTCCTTTGCTTTGCCCCTGTGTATATGCTACCCAGAATTTTAGTGAGCTTTCAGCTTGGCTTTAATGTGTTTTAGAACAAATCAAACCCGCTAAATTGATTAATGAGGATTTATGGCGTTTTAATTATGGAGTGTGGTTTTGAATGATTTAAAGTCTGATATGAGCTCAGAGCAGCCCAAGATTCGGTGAGGAAATGAGAAACATGACATTTTGAAAAGGAAACCAATTTCCCTTAACTTAAACTGTTGCTCATATAAACCAAATTATAAATATACTCTGTGACTGTAATGCTACAGAGGACGGCTTTACGAAAATATGATTAGTGGTGCAATTTCCTTAGGTTTCAGATCCTTTCTGCTTTTCTTTGCCAGCTTTAATGCAGGAGAAATCAACATCCTCCCTCTTCACCCACCCATTTTTCTTGATGAAAATAAAGCAACAAATCAAATCTGCAGGAGAGCTTGGCGATATCCTGATAAAACTCTGCTGTGCAAAGAGAACTCAAGGCAGGGGGTATAAAAGAAAATACAGGTGTAGAAAGGGTCAAGAAATAGCTGTGATCCCAAGGTTCTGTCTCACCTGGTGCCACAGTTCAGCTTGGATTGGCATCTACACTTTCTAAGAAACAAACAGAGATGTGACAAAATTTTTTCTGCTCCAAAGATGATCCCCCAATAATTTGGCAGTCAAAGGAGCATCAAATAGGGCAAACACATTAAAGGCACCAAGAGCTTCATTTGAAATACCTTCTGGTGGGCCAGGCACAACACCAACAAAAGCAGAGCCTAAAGAACCACCAGTAAAACTCATTTTGGGCTGCAGGATGCTTTGGCACATAAATATGTGGGGATCTGCAGGGCACCTGAGGAATGGCAGCACTTCCTTAGGTCACTGGTCTATCCCAAAAGCTTTGTTGATTGGTGTTAGAAAACTCAGCTCTGCTAAATTCCAAGTAAAAAAATTAAAAAACAACAACAAAAAAATCTGGTTTGCCTCATCTAGCAACTGGAAATCTGATGCTGCCTCTATTGAGAAATTGAGCTGTATTCTCATGAAAGTAAAGGAAAAAAAGAATGAGTTCATTGGCATTCTCCTTGCACAAATAACATGTGCAGCACTTCACAAAGGCAGCAGATAAAAGTAACATTATTTTATTTATCAGCAATGATGGGAAGGAAAATGCAAGGGAAGTACTTGCTTGAAAGTATGTACCAAGATGACTTTGTGTGTCAGTATTGGTTTCTTGGAGTTTGGCAGCGATTTATTTGTTACAGAACTCCCTTCTGAATGTTGTTTCCAACACAACATGACCATCAGTGATATGGATAAGGATTTTGGAAAGCTGAGGCTTTAAAAATTCATTTTGGAGCATATCCATTAAGGATCATTAGAAACAGTCCCTGCATGTGCAAGGAAGACTCTGGACCCAACTCCTACTGGCATAAGTATTTTGGTTTTTACATGAAAATCCCTAGTGCTGAGAGCAGCAGGGAGACACAAAATATAGGGCAGCAATTTCCTTTTAGAGCATTTTGGATTTTTTTTTTACATTTTTCCTTGCTGCTTCTTCTCTCTCATGGTGCAGTCCTGGAGAAAACATTATAAATTCCCCAGTGCTCAGTTTCTAGTGTGTATTTAATCTGTCTGCATTCAAATGGTAATAGATTGTTACAGGGATACCTTCACACAGGTGCCTGGTGTGTATAATACCTCTTCATTACAGCACTGAGTGAACTGGATCCTTTTTTTTTTTTTTTCTTAATATTAATCTCTTTAGGTTTTCACAAGTGGTGCCACACATCATAATTTGAAGCTCCCAGCTGATGACTCATTCCATTACTCCCAAGCCCATGCAGAGCAAGGCAAGAGACTGTCTGGCTCTCCAGCTCTGCAGGATAAAACCCTGTGTGCAACCAGAGCTTTGTGAGGATCCAGGGCAGGAAGCCATTTCCAAGGATGAGGCTTTGTTAAAGGCACAAAGAAGGCAGCTGAAATGCAGTGAATGGTTTGTCCCCATCCCTGGCAGTGCCCAAAGCCAGGTTGGACAGGGCTTGGGGCACACTGGGATAGTGGAAGGTGTCCCTGCCATGGCAGGAGGAGGAGCTGGATCAGCTTTGAGGCTCCTTTCAACCCAGACCATTGAGTGTTTATGTGATTCTCTCAGCTGCCTCATAGCCTGTTGTAGGGGTAAACAGCATGGGTAAATGAAGGTGCTATAGAATGTAATCTTACTCCCTAAAGAGTTGCAGCTGAACCAGTTACTAAAGATTAGGAG
>JAHXMQ010010625.1:1064135-1074582 GCA_020466415.1 Ammodramus savannarum pratensis | reverse complement strand
TCACAGGATGGTGTCCAGGTGCTCTCATGCTCCTGATTCATGGAAAATTTACAGAAGCCCTGAAATATTCCAGAAATATTCCAGGAATTCAGTTTTTATTTGGGAAAGATGGCCATATTAAAAACAAACCAAAAGCAGGGCAAACCAATCTGAAAGCACTGGCTCAGCTGCACACTAGCACTGGCAAGTTTGGCTCATTTTTTAACACATACTCAAAGTGACATTTAATCTCCAGATTAATTCCAATTTTACTTCAAAAGATGAAGGGAAACTTGGCATTTAAATTAACCTTCCAGCCCAAAGTGATGGTTTTTTTTCCTCCACTCTCATTCCCTGAGAACGCTGGCACACCTTTAATTACAGCTTCACCCCAGATGATTACTCTGCTCCACTTTGCAAACTCAGCCAAGAAATCCCCTATTGCACAGCTTTTGTGTCTTTGCACATCTCACAGCTCCTGCAGAGCAGCAGCAGCTCCTCTGAGTCCCTCCCTGCTCCTCACAGCCCCAGCATTGGCTTTGGTGGCCCCTGGAGAGCAGAGGGATCCCGGTGGAAAATCCACACAGGAGATGAGGACGTTTCCTTGCTGCCCTCCCGTGGACGTGCCATGGCCACAGCCACTGGTGCTTGACTGAAAATCCCTGGCTTTGCACAGAGATGTTTGACTGGGCTCTCAACCTGGATTGTTTTCTCTCTTCAAAAATAGTTGCATTTTCCAAGAAAATTGGTGTTTTTATGTGGAGGGAACACAGAGATGTTTCTAGATCATAAATTTTAATCTGAAATCTCTCTGATACCCAAAGATTAATATTTAATGTCTGTTCTGTAATGTAACTTCTACAGGCCATCTTTTATCTTCAAAACTTGATCAGCATAGACCTACAAAAGTTAGCCTTCAGTATGATAACAATACTTTATGGACACAGGGACTCCTGAATTCCCTCTCTGTCTCCCACTGGCAATGATGGTGCTCCTGTGAGCCTTAAAAATGAGCTAACACTTTTAATTCTCTATTTTCTCTTCAGCTTGTATTCAGTACCACTGAGCATCAAGTGTGGAATGCTAGGAGGAGCCAGATGAGTGCCAGGACAAGATGAGAAGCAGTACCTTTGCAATTGAGGTCATCATTGAAAGATTAAAAAGAGACTGTGATCTAATTCCATCTGTTAAGTGTCTAGGGACTCCATGTCTAGTACATGAGAATGCTGTCCTTATAATAGGAATTTTTGAAAGATCTTCAAGAAATACAGCAACTTCCCAGTTAGTTAATGAATCTTATTTTTCCCAAATGTCAGTCAAATATCAGTCAAATACGTCGCATGCTCAGAGTTTGATATTTCATACAACAGGCCCATGAACCAAATCCTTCCCCTGTTTTACAGCTGCTGTAAAAATTTATATTTCCCAACAAATCACGACTTTGCCTTTTCTCCTCCTGCCTTAAACAGTGAAGGAAGGGAGAATGTTACAACTCCAGGCTGCCCAGAGGAGAGAACAAGATGCTAAATTGACTCTGTGTTAAAATGTCACCTTGGCCTGGTGCAAGCCCTGGTGCCCCCGAGAAGCAGAGGTGGAAGGAGCCAGCTCCAGCTGTTGGGTGGTTTTCCTTCCCCAGGGGAGGTGACACCAAGTGCTGCTCTCAGGCATGGGGCTCATTTTGGGAATTGAGAGGGCTCCATCCACAACCTCCTTTCTGGTGTCTTGACACAATACAGGGTAAAATCTTGCACCTCAAACTCTGAAGAGCTGCTTAAAGAATTGTAAAATCACAGGATGGTGTGGTTTGGAAGGGAATTTAAATCCCATCCAGTCCCACCTCTGCCATGGCAGGGACACCTTCCACTGTCCCAGGCTGCTCCCAGCCCTGTCCAGCCTGGCCTTGGGCACTGCCAGGGATCCAGGGGCAGCCACAGCTGCTCTGGGCACCTGTGCCAGGGCCGCAGCTCCCTCACAAGACAGGACACACTTCCAGTTTGGAAGCATACTGACCACAATTCCAGTTTGGCAGCAGCGCCTCTTTCCTAGCTAAAGAATTGATTACTTCCCAAACAAGAGTTACTTTTCTCTTGCTAGCAAGCAAACCCTGGAATGAAACACCTCAGACACCCAAAAATTCTGCAGAGCCCCACTCTTCTCAGATTTGCAGTAGGAAGTTTCCATTGGTTTTGAATAAACCAGACAGTGAGTGTGAGTAGTGAGGGCTCATTTCTAATCTGGAGTGAGTTTATGGACAAATCCAGCCAGTAGAGGATAAAGCTGCTTATACACTGACCTGTAGTCACATAGCTGCTGCAATCATCTGAAAAAATAAATCCCAGCAGAGGCAGGAGTCAGGTCATGGCTCTGCTGTCAGCTCACCCTCCTTGAACAGACTGCAGCCACGTGAGCCTTTTGGTGCCCGTGATCTGTTGGGTTCAAAAAAGTGTGTGTGCCTTAACTTGTGCCCTCTGGGGAGGCTTTTTATGGGCTATTCTTTGAGCAGCTGTGTACAGGTAATCCTCAGGTTTCTCTGGAGGTGAGGAACACACTGGGACAGTGATACCCACACAGGCACTGAGCTTTGCAGCTTGTTCTGATTTCCAGCACAAGCCTGACTGGATTTAGTGACTGATGTTTGTCTCTCCCCAGCCTGCTCCACTGGCTCCCCTAAAATCCTACAGCCTTTAGGCTTCCCCAGCTCAAGTTAGACCAGGAAGATGTGTATCCTTGGCTTGTCACAGTGATATTCTCTGAAAAATCCCTTCACCAGGATTTCTCCTCCTGGCAAGATGAGCAATCTCAGCTTCTCCATGTTTTGCTGCTCTGGAATGTGATTTGGAGAATTGTTTACCCAGCATGTGAATTGTTTTAACTTAATGAGCAATCCCAGTCCAGCTGTGTCAGGACTCTGGTATGTCACGGGTATTTATTATTCATTCTTGTATCCTTTTATTATTCCTCTTGTATCCTTCTGAAGTACCCTTTCTTCTATTCTTTAGTATCGTTTTAGTATTGCATTTTCTTTTAGCATAATATAATATCATATGATATATAATATAATATAATATAATATAATATAATATAATATAATATAATATAATATAATATTCAGCCTTCTGAAAACTTGGAGTCAAATTCTCATCTCTCACCTCATCCTGGGGACCCTCACAACACCACAACATTGGCTTCTGTACAAGGTCAGAGGATTTTGCCAGTTTTACCCATCCCAGAGCCGTGAGAGGTGGCAAGAGTCCTGGCATTTCATTCCTGGGTGTATCTGCAATGCAAAATTTTTTCACACACTCGTATAAAACCTCTGCTCCCCTCATGTGTTATCAATGTTGCTTAAACAAAGGAAATTGTATCTAAGCTGAACACACATGGTGATGTCAAATCAGGACTGTCCAGAAAGCCAACAGCTACCTCACTCTTGAAGATATGATGGCAAAGAACAAGTTACATTGCTTTAAATTAAGCTCTACTGCTTTTGAGGTTAGTCGCCAGGTGGGAGCAATATTTTGGTTGATTGTTCTTTACCCAAAAGTTGGCACATCTTAACTGAAACCCCAGAAGCCGCAAGTAAAATTATCCTTTCTTTACCAGCCGTGTCCTCTGGCTCCTTATTTCCCAGATTTCCTGTGAGCTTGGGTCTGCCCTAGCAGCAGGAAGGCATTTCCAAAAGCCTTCGGGAGCTTTGCTCAGTGCCAGAGCACGATCCCTGCCAGCTGCTTCCCTGGCTGAGCAGGAGCACAGGAGCAGCAGGGACGTGTGCTGCACTCCCCAGGCTGCCTGGGAACCAGGACAGGGCACCTCTGAAGCCACCTCCTTTCCAGCATTCGAGGTTTGACTGTCCCAGTGCAGGAGGCAAGAGGTTATTTTAGCTCTTGGAGCATCTCAAGAGCTTTTGGAGATGGAAGGCAGAGAGAAATAAGGAACAGGAACTGCAAGTTCCTCCATAGGGCTGGTGCTCAGGCCTTCAGCAGGACAAGGGGAGATGACAGAATAAGGACACACCTTATTCAATAATCACTTCAGGAAATTCCTTATCCTCATTAATCTGTTTTTATGAGAATCCATTCTGTCCCAAACTCAGTGACAATTCCAACAGCCCCACCCTGGATGAGCCCAGTTCAGGCTCCTCTCTTGATTCCCTTCTGGTTCCTGCAGATTTCTCTGGGATATGGTTTTCTATAATGTCTGTCTGCTGATATTTTTTTTTTCTGTGTGCATAATATTCTTTTCATCCCCCAAATTTAATTTTCTAACTTGTTGGCTTTATTGCTTAAAATTTTAGTAGAGGTTTTGGGTGTGCTGCCGACAAAATAATAATTTATATTGTATCAGTCAGTATCACTCCATTGTCTTAATCTTTCATAATGGTTTTTCTGCAGCTTCCAATTTTCCTCCGAATAAAACAAATTACTTAGCAAGTGGAATATCTTCTTGTCATAATAATTTAATATTAAAATGTCAATAAGATTTGGTACACACAGCAGAGGGCACAGAGGTATAGAGGCAGAGCAGAAATGAAGTAAACTTAATAAAGTGAGTGAGAAGGTACAATAGGGATTGAGGTTGGCTCCTGCACTGGATATGAAAGAACCTTTTTATCCTGCAGTGCAGTACAATCATTGTGTAAGCAATGAAATGATTGCAGGAGCATTTCTTGCTGCTGGTGCTGGCTGACACTTGGTCCATGGGGATGGAGCAGCCCTGGATGGGGACAGTGGTGGCACGAGGAGGGCAGGAGGGGCTGGGGGCACTCCCTGCCCTGGGCAAGGCAGTGCCATGGCTCGTGGTGGGTGGAAGCACCAATCTGTGCTCCAGCACCCTGATCCAGCCTTTGGGGCAGGACTGGGGCTGGGAAATCTGAGCCTTGCATCAGCAGGCAGAGCTCAACACTCGTGAATGTTCTCATGAAACTCCAAGTTTCATTTTGGTCAAATTCTCTTTCTGATCCAAACTCAACAGATTGCACTGGCAGACGAATGCTGAATGCTGTGAATTTATCTAGAACATAATGAGCTCCCTAAAAATGTCTGGAAGCCTCAGGAGCAGACACGTCCTTTCCCCAGCAGGAGATGGTCAGCAGGACATGCTTTGGGAGCAGTCCTGATCCTCCTTGGGCAGCCTACACTACACATCTTTGTGAGATGAAAGTGCAGAATTACAATGGCAAATCCAGAATAATTCAGGTTGAAAGAGACTTTAGAGGTCACCCTGTCCCACCCACTTCTCAGAGCTGGGCTAGCTTCAAAGTAGCATAAATTCAAAAAGAAGCACATTTGCATGAGCTCTAGGACCTTATTATCTGTCTCTGTTCTGTCTCAGGATAGAGGAAAAGCTGTTCCTGTATCTAACCAGCCTTTTCTCTCCTGCAGCTCTGAAAATGGGTGTTGCATTCACAGCTGACTCTTTCCACACAAATATATCACCATTTGAAGTCCCCATTTTCAGCACCTAGCATCTCCTCCTGCTGAAACAAGACACAGGGCTTGATTTAAGTGCTCAGTTTTTCATAATCCCTGGGAGGGAACAAAAAAGGAGAGCTGGAGAAACCCTTCTCCCTCCTCACAAAGGAATATCTTACACTGTGGTTTCACTCTGCATAGCAAGTAGGCACCACTTTTATGTCATTTTAACCAAAGACTGACAAGAGTCAGCTGAAATATGTCTTGTTATGTCCTGCAGCTTTCCACAAATAATCCCAGGGGTGCCTGGGCTGCACAGGGTGGCAGCAGGACACCAAGGAGCTGCAGAAATGTTCCCACCAACTCAGAGCATACAAAGTTTGATGAAAGTTGGTTCAGTCTTCTGCTCACATTGTTTCACCAAGAATGAATAGGAAAGGTCCTTCACCTACTCTGGGAGGTTTTTCCTTATTAACTGCTGCCCTCCTATGTGTTAAAAGAAAAGTGGTAAAGAGCAAAGTCCTTGGAAGAGTCACAGTGTTGGATGTCAGGATGGTTTCACTGTCAAGAGCTGTAAACAAAACTTGTGGAAAAGGAGGATTTTTGAATCCCTGTGCCAGTGGAAGGCTGTTTGCTGCTGGATGGTTTGTTTTCCAGTTCTGACTGTACCAGTTTAAAATCAGTCAGCACGTTTCTCCAGAGCTCATTCCACAGGACTAATTGCTCTGATAAAAGGGAACTGATGCTGATGTTCAGCCAATATTTCCCTCTCCTCCCCAGTGGGCACTATCTGGCTGCCACCAGAAATCCCTCCCTTTCTCTATCTACATGTTAATGCTTCTATCTACACTTTAAATACTTGTTGCTCACTATAATTCTCCCTCCTCCATTCAAATTTTAGCTCAGCAACACTGCCATAATACAGCTTTTATTTATCACATAACTCTCTGTCACTCCTTCTTAATTGCTTCTCATTTGTTGGCTTCTTCCTGGTGTTGAAGTGGTCATAACAGAATACAATTTTCTACACATGCCCAGCTGCTCTTTTATGGACAATATTCACATTTTTTCTCCCTTTCAAGCCTCAGCTCTTTCAGACCTGTCTGGTTGACTTATTTGCAGCTGTGCTACATTGTCAAAAAACGTTCTGAAATATCAGATATTTGGGGTTTCCATATTGCCTCCCCCTGCTGAGTGTGTCCCACCTACCAGCACCAATCAATCCCACCTAGAATCCATCCCTCCATTGGTTTCATCTCACTGTACCTTGCCTCATTTCTTTTCTCAGTGTTTTCCCCAGAATGGTTTCCCCATTGTTGCTTGCTATGCCTTCCAATTTGAGCATCACTTGGGAATTTAATTACTGTGTTTTCTACCTGCTTTTCCAGGTCAGTAACTGTGAATTTGAGCAAGACTGGACATAATAGGAGTCCCTGAGGTAGCCTTAGCACAGCTTCCCCTAACTAGGCCTTGCAGGCTGATGTGGCACAGCTAACAACTTCCTGGGAATGCTCAATCCACGTGGAATCACTCCAAGGAATTAAACAGAGCTGGTTTTTGAGTAAGGGTTTGTAAGTCACTGTATAAAATTATTTACTGGAGTCTAAAATGACAAAATAAAGGTTTGACATCCAAATTTAATAAAACAACTAACCCAGCAAGCTCCTTTCAGCTAGAAACATCAGCTGGTCTCCCTTCTGTATCCTCCTCTCCTCGGGGATTTATGCAGGTCCCCTTATGGATTGTGCATCATTTACCTGAATGAATCCCAAAATGCTTTGGGTTGGAAAGACCCTAAAGACCATACAATTCCAAATCCCTTCCAGAGGGAATGCCAGCTTCCTGCCAGGCCTTTTCAAGATTTCCCAGTCCTGTCAGCATCCTGCCCTGTCTGGTCTGTCTGGGAGCAGCAGCACTTTTGGCTGGAGGGCAGTGCAGGGTTTCTCCTGCAGACACACCCAAATGGTGCATCCACACCACCAGAATTTGGACCAGTCCTGAGGTGGACTAAGTGCAATAAAACTGAACAGAATGAGCATCACATCCCACTCCCCAAAAATTTTGCTCACCTGTGTCAAAATGTTGATGTTCATTTTCAGATATGTCCTGTATGTGAGTAAATTCTCTTCACCTCCTCAATCCCTTTGCAAAGAACTGAGAAAAACAGAATAAAACAAAACCCAAAAATTATTTGTAGTATTGTTCAGAAAAATCTTTTCAAAATACGAAGGGAGCTGAAAGTGGTTTCAAGACTCCGTAGAGCAAGATTGATAAATAAAGCATAAATTATGCTCTATTATCTACCTATCCCACAGAGTGGTGCTGCATCCCACAGGGCACTGTGTGCTCATCCACAGGCCAGGACTGCATATGGATAAAGCTATCACCAATTCATAGCAAAGCCTAATGGAGCAGTATTTGGAAAGCACTTGGGACCTTCAATTAAATGCATTACTTTTTATTATTTCCCTTATTTCCCTAACACCTAGGGGCAAAAAAAAAAAAAAAATCACTCTGGTAACCAATTGCAGACTAATGAAATGTGAGTGTGTGTCCACACAGGAGCAGCAGAGGTGGGTAATTCTGCATTGCTGACAGGAGGAGGGTGAGCTGGAGAGGCCACAGGGCTGCCCTGGGCTCTGGGCATTCCCAGATGGCATTCAGGAAACATTTCAAGGGGATCAAAGCCGCCTCACGGGCGCTATACAAATTCACCATCATAAACACTGAATAATACATTACACTAATCTGATTGCTATTGACTGCTCCAGTTGCATGTGTGACCTTGGGCATACATTAATCAAAGGCAGCCGTTCCTGTTTCCATCCTGCGGCCACGAGCCAAACTCATCTCAAATCTCCTCCAGCCCCTGCATCTCTTTCTGTTCTGTCTGATGTCACTCAGAGATGGAGGCTGGTGGGAAATGGCTTTTTTCTGTCTCCCCCTCTTTGTTTGAACACTGTGGTGGTGTCTGAGGGTCCCCAGGATGAGGGAAGCAATGAGAATATTGACTCCATGTTTCAGAAGGCTGGTATATATATTATATTATATTATATTATATTATATTATATTATATTATATTATATTATATTATATTATTACATCACATTACATTACATTACATTACGTTACGTTATTACATCATATCGTATCATACTGTATTATATCACAGTATATCATAGTATATTATAATGTCATGTTATATTATATTATAAATGATATACTAAAACTATACTAAAGAAAGAGAAAGGAGCCATCAGAAAGCTAGAAAGGAATGAAAAATAAAATCTTGTAACTGACCAGAGTCTGACACAGCTGGACTGGGATTGATCATCAAGCAAAAACAATTCACATGGAACCAATCAAAGGTGCACCTGTTGGTAAACTATCTCCAGACCACATTCCACAGCCATCAGACAGTTATTGTTTACATTTCTTTTCTGAGGCTTCTCAGCTTCTCAGGAGAAAAATCCCAGTGAAAGGATTTTCATAAAATATGTCTGTGAACACACACACAGGAGCTCTCTGATATGGAATAACAAAAACACACACCTTTGTGTCCACCCAGCGCTCCCTGAACCCAATTTAGCAAGTGTGGCAATCTGAAAGAGCTCTGGAGCTGGAGAGTAATTGGTTTCCCAGCAGAGACTACAGCTAATCCCAGAAGCTCTTTGGAATTTCACCAGACGTGTTTATTGTTTACCCTAAGAAATGAGGCCTCGTGGAAATGAAAGAGCCCATTGCTGACACCCCTCTCACAATGCTGTGTGTGTGTGTTTGCTCACAGGAGCTGCAGCAAGGCTAAAACCCAAAAATCCCATCCCTCATCACTTCCCTTTCCCATTGTCCCATTGCTGACACCCCTCTCACAGTGCTGTGTGTGTGTGTTTGCTCACAGGAGCAGCAGCAAGGCTAAAACCCAAAAATCCCCATCCCTCATCACTTCCCTTTCCCTTTGTCATTAACAGGCGACAGGGAATACAAGACAGAGCTGACAGTGTGTTGACAACAAACAGAAAAGGCATTGCTTTGCCTGCACTGATTCCCTTCTCTCTCCCCAAGGCCATGAGATGATACTTGCAGCATTATATTGCAAAATTCTTGTGCAGGTGCTCCCTGGTTTGCTGCCTCCTGCCCCAGGTGCTCTTTGAGCGTGGAGAGCCTTCCCCCAGGGCGTGTTGGAGCCCAACAGCAGGGCGCTCTCAAAGTGTGGTGTCACAAATATAAAATCAGACAAAACCTCAAAATAATCTGTGGAGCTGGGTTTGATGCAGTCTCAGACCATTGGCATGCAAATGCATTCCTTTAACAGCTTTATTCCTTCACTTGAGGCCAAAGCATGACAGTCAATAATTTAAAGGCAAAGGACTGAAAGAGGCTGGGATTATTCCCCAAGCAAGTGTTGTAAATGTAGCCCATTTATATTTAAATTAAATTTAAGCAAGCTATGGCAATACTGATACTATATGAATAATTGGCTCTACACCCACAGGTACTTGCTTCTTAACTGTTGGGTTTAAAAATAAATAAAATTTTTAAAAAAACCTTTCAATGCTTCTACTAAAATTTCACTCTGTGCCTTGTCAGAGAGTGCTGAGAGGAAGCTGCTGAAGAATACCTGAGCATGGAGGAGAAATAAAGAGGAGGTTGTGTGGCTCCTCCTGACAGTCCAGCACTTCTGCCTCCAGCTATGCAAAAACACACTGAGAACTTAATTAAGAGGGTCCATTTTCTCTACAAAGCCTTTTATGGTCCCTGGCCTTTGCTCAGATACATTTACTTTTCCATCAGTCACATCAGAACCTCCGGGCTGCTGCCAGGGGACCCCCTGGAAGCTTTCTCCTTTATAAATTTTTCACACCAGTTCTATTACCTGGAGTGGACTTTCACTCTGTGAGGGTGCAGCCTGATCCCCCCAGACCTCTCTCAACTCTCTCTGCTTCTACCACAATGAAGAATTATAGTGCATGCAGACCACTCTTCCTCCTTTTCCCATCAATCAGCAGCTCTTCAGCACCTAAGGGAGAGCTTCAGGATAAATTAATGGATATTTTAGG
>JAHXMQ010010625.1:1039071-1049436 GCA_020466415.1 Ammodramus savannarum pratensis | reverse complement strand
GCTCCATTAAAAATTTTGTAATACACCATTCATGCTTTATTTCACATTACTGTTAAAGGGGTTTGCCTCCACTTGTTCCTACACTGATCTTCCTCTAATTTCAAGCCTAAATTAACTCCTGGCTTACTTAAGTCATTTCTCCTCATGCCCATCACTGTTATTTCTTTTCAGCAGCAATTTTTTCCTTTGAGTGTTTGCCCCTCCATATGTTATACTCCCAGTATTTACCTAACTAAACTAAGTGCTTTTTTCCTCTCTGGAAATGCTGGACAGTCCCTACATTCCTCTGATTGTCCTAAATCCCCTTATGGCACCATTTACTGTTTGAATTCTTCCCTCTCACTCTTGGGGGAAGAGAACTGTACACACTGTTCTGATGAGGTCAAGCCTACCTTTGTGAAATTGAATTAGTGCTTCTCTAGACCTGTAGCCTTAACTGAAAAAAGTGAATTGGGTATATCTGATCATTTTTTCCTTTCAAACCATATAATTGCCACTTAATGATTAACCTGTGGTGCCCAAGTACATTCAGGTCCTTCTCTTCCTCAGTCATTTCAAACAAATAGCTGGAATTCTCACTACTGCTCCATAAGTACTCCTCCATACATGATATATTATTGTATTTTATGCCTTTTCTATTGCTTCAGTTTCCAAGGTCAGTCCTCAAGTTCAGTTCTCAAGTTAACAGCCCCATCCTGGTTTGCATTGAGGATGCACCTTCCATCGCGTGAGCTCCGAGTGTCATTGTCACTCTCCTCATTCCCTTCCAAGGTCAATGCAGAAATGAAATATGCTCAGATCCAGTCCTGATCCTCAGGGATGTTTGCTGGTAACCTCACTTCAGAGTGATAATTCCCCTTTTGCTGCTCCCTGTCACGGGCTCCCCTTTAGCCAGTGCTGTTCCCACTTCACAGCTCCTGTATAAATTCTCGGCGCTTTCAGCTGAGCTGATAATTTCCCATGTGGCACTATATCAAATGGCATCTTTGGTCCAGATAGATGAGATATCTTGCATTTCCTTTGTCTAGAAAAATCATTTATATTATCAAATTTATCACAAACAGACAGGGTTTGCCCAGAAGAATTTAATCACCAACCAGGACGATCGTGACTGCAACAGAAAATGGGAGGGCAGGCTGTGCTCCCTGCAGCTCTGCTGGACACACACCCTTGTCAAGGGGACCCTAATTCCAGGGGCAGTATTTCCTCACTGCTAACCCTTGAAATGACCCACTCTGTCACTGGAGGCTGTGAACAGACAGTGACCCTCATTCCCAGTATGGAGGCTAAAGTCACACAGTGATGGATTTTCATCCAGCACTTACAGCCCAGCACTCTGAGAAGAGGAGCTGAAGCTTTTACCTGGTTTATTTTGGCTGCTGTTATATATCTATTTGTTTATTACAAGGGAAAAAGTGCAGGGTTTTTTACACAAAACTGATATGTTTAGTGCTTTCATTTTATGTTTTGAGCAGTTAAGCTATTCGGTGTTTAAAGGTAGTATTGGTTCTTTATAACTCCATGCCAACAACAGGAGTATAAGATAATGGAGCCTAAAGAGAGAGATTTTTCCATTCCCACATTGTTTCTGAAATATGGAGCAATCAAATGCACTCAGTAGAAGGTTTCTATCAGTAAATCTTCAGTAAAAGTGTCTTTAAAACTTAGGTAGAAAGATTGCGGAAGGGAAAATGGCTCACAAAAATTCTCTAGATATTCCTTGAAGAGCCTGGAACAGGTTTTCTCTAATCAGGATATCAAAATGCCTCTCCCATTCAGGCCATTCTGGTGCTTTGGACCCATTTCAGCAAAGCTCTTAAGTAATCAGCATTTGTATTAATTGGAACAGAAAACAAACATGCTTAAAGTTAAGCACGGGCTTAACTCTCAGCAGGCTCTGCTCTCTGCTGTGCATGGAGAATCAGGTTTCCACAGGGGATGGGATGCTTGTCCAAATGCCATCCTCCCTGCAAAGTGATTAAGGGGTGCTAATTAATAAAGGGGAGTTTGCCTTTCCCTTGTCTCCTGCACAAAGGAAGGAAGGGTTAAGGTGAGCCAGGCCCTCCCAGCACAGCCATCCCTGTGCTGTCCCCTCCGGTGCCACGGGATGTTCTCAGCATCCATCACAAATGTTTATTCTGTTTCTCAGGTTCATAATCTTCACCAAATCCTGCCTGCTGATTACAGCCCGAGCATTCATTGTTTCCAGACCGCTAAGAAGTCCCCAGCCCTCTTGGGTGTCTGGTTTTAAATTCCTGCTTGTGCACATTTCCTGAAGTGAATAAAAATGTGTGACTTATCTGCACATGAAGTTGATATGATCTTCTGCAAAACCTGCCCACGGGCAATTATGCATTGAAAGGGCAATTACACACACAGAATGACCCAATTTGCATACAAAATCTCAATTATTGCCAAGAATTGCATGTATATTTTTGTGCAGTATTCAGAAAATTGGGCCCCAAAGACATAACCCTTTTCTTCTGCCATCAAATCACTTTGTACTTGAAACAAGAAATGGAATATATATAAGTCATAATAGGAAAAATATTATTTTCAGAGAACTAGGATGGTCACATTAGGTCAGAGTGAAGGTCTGTCTATACTTTTACCACATCTGCACCAGCTGAAGGATGAAGAAGATGAGCAGCATGTCCCAGGCCTGGCTCAGCACACTCCCTCAGCCTCCAGCACTCTGGGGCTCAGTGACTTTCAGCATCAAAGACATGGTTTTAGTATTTAATACCCTGAATTATTCACTAATAAATAGATTATTGTTGCAGATAAAAATTCAAATATGCCATAAACCAATTTGGTTTGTTCACATTTGTCCATATCAATCTAGCATCTGATGAGTACATGTGCTGCAGTGAGCAGATTCCCTGCTCTGCCTCGGCACCTTGGCAGTGAGGGAGAAAGAGAGGTGCCAACACAGGTGTCACTGCTTTGTCCTGTAGGTTGTGTCCACCAAAACCTCTGCCCACAGGCTGTGGGGGCCAGGTGAGAGCCAGCCCCTCTGCAAACCTTTGGCCTTGGCTGCAGTAAGGACCAGAGGCAGAAACATCTGGTTTCAATGTAGTTCTGTGCAGGACTGATGGGAAAAGGTGGTCTCTGCTGGGGTGGTCACAGGACAAGGGACAACAGCTTAAAACTGGCAGAGGGCAGGTTTAGATCAGATATTAGGAAGAATTCTTCCTTTGAGGGTGGGCAGGCCCTGGCACAGGGTGCCCAGAGCAGCTGTGGCTGCCCCTGGATCCCTGGAGGTGCCCAGGCCAGGCTGGACAGGGCTGGGAGCACCCTGGGACAGTGGAAGATGTCCCTGCTCTTGGAAGGGGATGGAATGAGTTGATCTTTAAGGTCTCTTCCAACTCGAACTTTTTCTGTGCTCCTGTGAAATCCCCATCTCAACTACCTCAGAGTTCCAAATGTGGAATTTGAGATGAGGTTACTCCTGAATGCACGAAGGCATCCTCTGGATAAAACAGTGAGATTTTTAATGCCCTGAAACATTTAGCATAACTTCCTAGGAGACAAAGAGACTGTGGAGGGGGGAGAAGCAAGGAAGCCAGACAGCAAGAAAATGTTTATTTGCTTCATAAACTCCCTGTTAGCGAGGCCTTCCTGCGTGACAGCCCACAAAACACCTGGCATGCTCTGCACTGTCACCACGACGTGCCCAATAAACCTTCCACCAATAAATGTTCTCATTTAGCCAGTAGATCTTGATAACCCCCACTTCCCGCTGTCACAGGTATTCAGAGTCAAAAAATAGAGCCACCCCTTGTAAAAGTGCATTTAATGAGAGTTTAATGTTGGCGCAGTAAATCTGCGAGCAGCTGGATGTGTTTTTAAGTTTCCTTGACGTCTTTTATTTGTTTAATACATGGCTCTATAAAAGCCGTTTCTCTGAGCCTGCTAATGAGCAATGAGGGACTCGCAGCTATTTAAAACCTGGAACGAGGCATCAAAATGAAGGATGCAGTAAAGGCTGCTGGAGCAGGGAGCTCCAGAGGTGACAGCGGTGCTTTATGGGGCAGGAAGATGGAGCACCAGGCTGAGGTGGCACAGCAGGGACAGGCTTGCTCCAGGAGCCCACATTTCCTCTCATCCAGGTTAGCAGAGTGAGTGAATGTGCTCCCTGTGAAAAGATGGGATCCCAGAATGATTTGGGTGTTGGAAGGAACATCTCATTCCTCCGCCCTGCCATGGGCAGTGACAACGTTCCACTAGAAGAGGTTGCTCCAAACCCCATCCAGCTGGCCTTGGACACTTCCAGGGATGTGGCATCAATAACAACAAGCCCAGCTCTAGTCCAAGGCTCAGTGGGATCCTTGGCATGGAAGGCTGGGACAGAGGAAGGCTGGAATGCCAAGAGTTAAGAGCTCTGTGGAAATCCCCATGAGTTTGAAGTAGAATTCCATGGCTACAGTGAGGTTCTGGAGCACCTCCACTGCAGAGATCTTCTCTGTGATTGAATTTCCAAACTCTGTCTGCACCCTGTAGCTCATTCAAAGCAAGGAATGGTCCCAAAACCCACAGGGAGGAGGGTCAGTGACAGCTCCAGCCAGCACAGTGGAGGGTTAGCCCCTTCACACAGTGGGAGCTTGTTCCTTGTTGTGGTGTTGTGAGGGTCCCAGGATGAGGGGAGAGATGAGAATTGACTCTATGTTCTCAGAAGGCTGATTTATTATATTTTGATATTATATTAAAAGAAAATTACATACTAAAACTATACTAAAGAAAGAGAAAGGATACATCAGAAGGCTTCACAAGAATGAATAATGAAAAACCCGTGATAGACCAGAGAGTCTGACACAGCTGGACTGGAATTGGCCATTAATTAAAAACAATTCACATGGCACCAATCAAAGATGCAGCTGTTGGTAAGCAACCTCCAGACCACATTCCAAGCAATCAGAGAATTATTGTTGGCATTTCTTTACTGAGGCATTTACCAGGAGAAAAATCCTGGTGAAGGGATTTTTCAGAAAATATCGTGGTGACATTCCTGGAGAAGATGCTGCTGTGGAGAGCACTGAGGGGTCACCACCACCTGCCTCTGCCCTCCTGGGTGCTGAGGATGATGATGCTGTCCCTCAGAAAGAGATGTGAGGAGGCAGTGCCCATCCATGCACAGCATCACTGCACAAAGGAAAACAAGCAGCCAGGAACATCCGGATCAGCCAGACTTAGGGAAGGCTTTCCTCTGAAAATTTGCCATCAGAAAAATGAAGCTATTAATTGAAGTAAAGTTTTGAATAAATTTTGGGTTGAGAAATTGTTTTGGAAAAAAATCCTTTGGAGAAAAATCCAAACTAGGGTATTTTTTCTCAATGCCTTTGAATGAAATATTTCTACATTATATAACAACAAGACATCTATTTTATTTTAAATTAATTAAAAATGGATAATGAAAGTCTTTGGTTTCATGAGAAAGATTTTTTTAACTTTAATTTCCCTGAATGAATTTCATAAATTGCTTCAGCTTGATGTGAATGATTTCTTTTTACATTTCCTCATTTGAGTTGTGCAAATGACAGAAAAAATCAGTTCTTTGTACATCTTTACTCTTGAATATATTGAATTTCTCTGTGAAGACGGAATGGATGGAAACCCTTGCAAACTGAGTAATTCAGATGAATAGTGTCTTCAAAGTCAATTACCTCTGTGCAGAGATGATATCTCCTTCTGCCTCATCTGGACTTTCCAGCTCAATTTTTGCTCTCCCAGAACTTTCAAAGATTTTTTTAATTTTTTTTTTCCCAGGCAAACTAGCTCAGTTGTGCATATGGATTAATTAGAGCAAGGAGGTCTAAACCAACTCCCAAATTGCAAGTGCTGCCGTGGAGGATCAGTCACCAATGGCTTTTCACTCCCACCTTCTGTATGGACAAGTTACTGACAGCTCCAGCCCATCCAGTTTGGACCCCCCAAAAGGGAGAACAGCTCCATTTCCCCCAAACAGAGGTGACAGAGGGACAAGCCAGCCCCAAGCCCCAGCAGGGTCCCAGAGCCTCCTAATGAGACTCAGCAGGCTCCTTCTTGCAGGCTGTATCCAATTAAGGGGAAACTCTGATAACCCTGTTAATATCATGAATACCATGCACATTAAAGCCTGGGAAAGACAAGCATCTCACCTTGCTGCCTGTGGGCTCAGAGCTGGAGCTGCCTCCCTGCTGCTCCTCAGCTGCCCAAGGTACCTCTGAGCAAGCAAAGCCATGAATTTAAAGCACCTTTCCTGCTCCAACTGCCCACCACGGACAGAAAACCATTCTATTACTTCTTGCCCAAAGTTCATGAGCATTAAATGCCTTCCTGTTTAGTCTGGCAATGTGCTGTTAATGCTTCCCCTTCTCTATTGCTGGGCAGATAATAAATAAGGGCAATTATTCTTATCAGAGTTGCAGTAAGAAAGATGATTTCCTCCAGTGCCATGTAAATGCCACTTTTCATTCTTACTTTTATGATTCTTTAGCCAGTTATGGATCCACGTCGCTGTGCTTATATCAAAGCTAGTTTTAATTTATTTTGAGATTAAAATTTTATGAGAGATTGCATCAGATGCTTTTCTAAATTTCAAATAGACTACACCCACCACATCCCCTTCAGCTAGTAACTGTAATTCTATTTTAATATGATATTGAATTTGTCTGCAAGTTTATTTTTTTTTTTTTTCTGTACAAACCCACCCTCAAAGAAATATTTATCTCCTAATATTTGCTTCGAAGTGAGAAATTCAGTGTATGGTAACTGTGTCATTCTCTCTCTGATCTGCTGATGAGTAGTACAATATTTTCATTTCTCCCTTTTTCTGATGCACCTCAGATATCAACCTGCCCAAGGGGAGTCTACAGGGAAGATGGGGAGGGATTCTTCACATGGAGCTTAGGGACAGGACAAAGGGGAATGGCTTCAAACTGAAGGTGAGTGGGTTTAGATTTGATGTTAGGAAGAAATTCTTTACTGAGGGGGCTGGAGGCCCTCACACAGGGTGCCCAGAGCAGCTGTGGCTGCCCCTGGATCCCTGGAAATGTCCCAGGCCAGGGCTTGGAGCAGCTGGGACAGTGGAATTGGTTCCTGCCCATGTCCCTGCCCCTGGCACTGGATGATCTCTGAAGTTCCTTCCAACTCAGACTCTTCTAGGATTCAACAATTCTACCTGTAGTTTCTCAGAAATAAATTAAAACAGGTCAGTGACATTCCCAATTTTAGGAGGCAGAATCCCACCTTAGGTCATGGATGCGTGGATGAGAAGGATGAGAAAGCTGAGAAGGATGGTTCCTAGCCACAGGAAGGTCAACCAGGCCCCTCAGTATCCCACAGCTGATGACCTGAGGTGGCCCCTGGGAGGCCAAGGCCAGCCAGGCCCATCTGGCAGCATTTTTCTGGCAGCAATCCCTGGATGTTGGCAGTTTTAGGTGAAATCCCACTTGTGGCACCAGGCTCCCTGCCTTGGAGGACAGCTCTTCTCCACAGGAAGGAAAGTCTGGTGCTCAAGTGTCTTTGCAGCAGCAGAGAGACATCCCCAGGGACACTAGGGCAAGAGACACCCTTTGTCCTTGGCAGCTTTTGTATGTGAGAAATCCTCCAAAATTCACAGTTTTGGGAGGCAGAGTCCCAGTGATCCCACTTGCAGCCCTGCAGTAGAAGACAGCTCTTTCCCACATGACAGGATTCAGCACTGACTCCATTTAAATGACCCCTGCACTAGGGCAGGGATTTATTTACTCCCTAGATTTCCACCAACAGTTGTGAGATGATGGAAATATTCTTTTTTTCCCTTGTATTTCTGCAAGATTTTTTTGCCTCACCATTATACACTCTGCAACAAAGTAATAGAAAGCAGCAGATCAAGATATTTGGCCAGAGGTTTCTTTCCCAATGTTCTTTCTCTGCTCTACCCCACTGTTCTCACTGCAATTAATCTTGCTGTCGTGGACCCAATCTGTGCCCATTTCCAGGGGGAGTGGAGCCGCACGTGTGGATTTAGAGCCTGTCTCAGTCTGTGCTGGATGAACTCTCCAGCTGTGCTCAGGGAGCAGCTCCAGGCTCTCAGCACCCTTGGGAAGGCTGAAAGCACCATCAGGGGATAGGGCTGGAGCTGCTGAGCTCCACCTGAGCCTGGAACGCCTAAAAATGCCTTGGTCCTGTGCCAACAGGGTATCTCTGCATGTGGGTGATAATTTTCTGTGCAGAGAGGATGAAGTGCTAACCTCTTCCAGCTCCTCACCCATCATGTCCCTTCCCATGTTCACATTAAACATTTGTGCAGCTCCAAGAAGACACATTGACCCTGGGGGATGCCACAGAGCAGAGATCCACCCCTGTCCAACCCAGCTCAGCTCCACCAAGGATGAACCTGTGACACTGCTGCCACCTCCTGTGTCCCTGGCACCTCCTCCTCTGCTGGAGTGAGCCACCATTAAATGTTCCCTCTGCTGGGGCTTGGCTCTCTGCTGCCCTTCAGCTAGAACAAAGCCAGCTCTGCTCTGCCCAGTCATTCTTAGAAAAGTAGATGTGATTTGATCTTGTTTTAGATGCAGACATTCAGTTTATTACTAATTATGTAAGCTGCAGCAGCCAGGGCTAGACCTAATTCCCATGAATGGCAAGCTCATTGAAAAAAATGGCCCAGTTTGGGGATGAATCACCTTTTCTGTATCAGTGGGGAGCTTCAGATAAAACGTGTTACTGATGCTGATTCTGCTCTCAGTGAGCTCCAGCTCCTAATGGAGATCAAAGATCCCATTAGACAGATGTGATGAAGAGACAGTCCCTCATTATAGAGTTTGAACAAGCTGAACAAAAGCCATAAACAAAACCCAGGGCCTGCTCTTTCTCTTGGCACAGAACCTGGCTCTCCCTCTGACACAGCCTGTGCTCCTCTGAAACATCCCAATAAAGGTTTTATAAACTCATTTCCAGAGTTCACTGGAGTTCTAACAAGTCTGTCCTGCTCTCTGACATGAGAGAAGGAATGCAGGAATAGTTCATTGGTTTAAATTAAAAATAAACAAACGGGAAGAAAATGCTCTGAGAAGAAGTCATCAAGGCACTGAGACTGTGAATGTAATTTAAATAATGAACTTCTATGGGACACAAGTGAGAATTCAAGTATTGGAATAGCTTGGCCTTTGGGGGTTTGGGGTTGGGCTTTTTTTGGCTTGCCCAGGGACATCAGCTATGCTGTGCCAGGAGAAAGATGCTCAAAAGGAGCAGGGGCAAAGCATTGGACAGGAGTAGATGTTCATCAGATCTCCAGTTCAAGGCAGCCCTGTTGTTGCTGACTTCCACAAGAGATTTACACCACATGCCATCCAAGCAGCCAAGTCATCTTCCCAGCAGCATTAGGGCAGCCCATGACAGCTGGGGAGGCTCTCTGCCAACCCAAGACAGCATCTCCAGTACTTTTCCTGTCCTTCCTTGGCCTCTGTGTGATTATATAAATCTTCTGTCATGCCTTGAGATCCCACACTACAGGGATCTCCTCAGATTAGATTAACAGACCCCGTACACCAGACCAGCTAAAAATCAAAGTTTGAATTTCCATGGCAGACATATTTCAAAGCTTGGTGTCGTTCTGTTCTGCAGCTCCACAGTTAATCAATATTCCTGAAAAAAAAAAAAAAAAACCAAAAAAATCCCAACATATTTAAAAGTCATCTTCATCTTATTGGCTGAATTCTCATCAACAGGAGTTTAGCCTGATGCACTTCAGAGTTTTAATCTGTGGGGTGTTTTAGCTGTCTGCTGGCTTTGTCTCCTCTTGATGACTGGAGATGTCTTTCCCTGGGGAGGAAAGTTCTCACCATTTCCCAGCTCCTGCTGTTCTGTTCCTACCTGGAGAGAATGAAACAGAGAGAAATTCAGGGCAAGATGCCTCCAATTTGTTCCCTGAGTGCAGCCCTGTGGCTGCAGCCTCAATCAGCTTCCCACTAAACACTTTAGTTAATTGGCAACAAATTGGGAGGTATGAGCTGATTGCAATAAATATTTTATTAATTTTAAAAAACAAAAGGTTGCATCCCTTCTGGCCCAGTTTGATTGTGCACAGTCACAGGTATTAATGTGTAATTGCCACATCAGCTGGCACTCAGAAGGAGCTCGTTATGGGAAATAGTTCTGCATGTATCCTCAGCAGGTGTCAATCAGCATTGTGCCATTGAGATCAATGGAGCCAGGCTTATTTATAGAGTTAAAGCTCCAGCAGCTCACCTGCAAAATAAACCCTGGAGTTTTAATCCCCAAATATAAGAATAGATTTTTCACTGCAATTTTTGTTTACATAAAAATGCCATTTTCTCCATACTTGTATCTTGCCTATGTGCAGAAACAAGTTGATTTAATTTTAGTTTTTATTGCTTT
>JAHXMQ010010625.1:1022265-1032654 GCA_020466415.1 Ammodramus savannarum pratensis | reverse complement strand
CAGAGCTCTGTTTAGCAATTATTTGCAGTACTTGACTATAGGCTTGAAAATAGCATTTCTCTCACTGAGGGTGACCTTCTTCATGTGCTTTTCTATGAAGTTTTTAGACTTCCCTGCAAACAGGTAACCCAGGCAGTCTGGGAGAGGGATGGAGAAAAGTCAGAATTCCTAACATGGGAGGGCAGAGGAAAGGGCAGCTGCAGCAATTTGGCATGATATCCCAACTTTTAAGGAATGTGGGTGCACAAAATATATTTGAACTGGTTTAGTATCTACATTGCCAAACACCAACAAATAAATTTGGCTTATTCTCAGCTTTGGAAAAGGGCACAGTGAAAGGCAAGGTGGGATGTGATCAGAGACTACTGTAAAACAGTATAATTTTAAATCTATTATCTAAAATACACAGCTCACTGTCTTTGAGACTGTAATTGAGACTTCTCTTTTCCTCAGTGGATTTAACTTGTTCTTTACTTGGCTCATGGCAGATGTCTTCATCTTCCCAGGAAAACTTCCAGTTCTTTAGAACCCTCCCTTAATTTTTTTCTTTCCTTTTTTCACCCCCTCCTTTTGTTCTTTTTCTGTTTGTAATTAATGCGAGTCACAGAATATTTTATATTTGGAATCCTGTTATTTGCAGACAGTAGTCAAACGTGTTTGGGCAGCTGCCAGATGCTCAGCATATGCAGCAGAGGAGGGAGATGCAAGGCTGGAGGTAAACAGGGAAGGCACCCACACCCATGGAGAGACTGACCCCCACCCCTCTCTGTGCTGCTGCACGTGCCAAAATAGGAGCCAGTCAAAAAAAAGTAAATAAAAACCGAAATCAGATGGAAACCAGAAGTAATTTGGAGGATAAATTTTTAATTTAAATGCCAGTATGGGATAGCAAGTTTAGAAAGATTGCTTCTGGAAGCTTAAGGCTCTGTTTCTCTGCCCTCTATCTTTAGCTTTTTTATTGACATGGAATGAGGAGAGAGCTTTTCCTAGATGCCTGATAGGAAAGCACAATCCATGCTGTAAGCATCTTTCTCATTTCCATCCAATATTACTGTCATGCCCTTTGAAAGTTTGCAAAAAAATACAAATACAGAAGAAAGGGGCTGCCTGCTTCCAAATTATCTATCTCAAGCATGGGGCACATAGACCCAGAGCTGGAACAGCTTCTAATTGTCTTACAAGGATACTTACAAATTAGTTCAACTCTTTATTTATGAGTGTGACATTTATTCCTGTGTATTACAGCCATTCCTAAATGCCTTAATGTGGGATCAATAGCACTTTGCACCAGGCAGACCTGGACAACGTGCTGCTCCTCAGGGAGGATTTGTTTTGCTGGCCAGGGCTGTTTGCCTGACCCACCTTCAGCCAAGACATGGGGTACAGGGCACTGCAGGATGGATTTTATTCCCTGGGTGTCACTCCTGGTGCCCAGCCAGGCTTTTGTGGCAGTGATGCCACCAACTCACCAAGTACATGGATGGAGATAAATAGGAGAGGAGAGAGGATGAGTGTGGTCACAAATATCAGCATGGAAAACGTGGAGCTGAGAGTCTTACTGCATATAAACTAAAATAATCCCACTCATTGCAAATTCACAATGTATATGACAGGAAATATTCCTCTCCCTTTGTCTTGCCGTTCCAATAATCCATCCCAGTAGATAAAACCAGCCAGGAAATGTCTGTGTGGTGCTCTCCAAGTTTTATCCCTGATGGATAAAAGGAGAGTGTGCGGCTCTCCAAACCACACCTGCCTGTGGTATGAGAAGTTTAAGCTTTTGATTTGCTTGCTGTAGCCACAAATTGATAAGTTTAATAAAATCAATTATTTCTAAGCAGTGTCTGTATCATGGGATGGAATCTCAGCAGAGGCCAGAGGAAAGTGTAAGGAATGGTTATGGTAGGAAAATAATCTGCAATCCAGTCTGCCCTAAGGTGTGGTGCTGGAGGCTGGGAACTGCTGTGTCTGAGAGAAATCAACGCCAGAAAAACTTTTTAGAGGAATTTCTGAGATGACAGATCCCTGTGCAAGATGTCACATTTTCTGCAATTACACACCCCTGCCTGTCTGCAGGAACGGAGCTCGTTCTTCTGAAACTTTGGGGGAGATCAATCAAATTAAGGAGGCAAAAGCAGTGCTGGAGTTTGGTCTGGCTTTAACAGATACAGCTCAGAGCAGCTCCAGCCAAGTGAGGAGAAATTCACTGAAATCAGAGAAGCAAGAGAGGCTGCAAGGCCAGGAAGGGACATTCCACAAGGCCACTGATGCTGGCACAGGCAGAAATATTTGAGATCTAAGTAGATGTGGCTGGCCAACACCAACTGTCTGCTCTCAATATTCCCCCTCCCCAGAGGCCAGCTGATACAGCACACGATTAGATATGACAAGCTGAGCCTCAGAGATGAACAAGCCTGTTGATAAAGGACAAGCCAGCATTATATTTTAATGAGAGGAGAGATTTGCATATCAAAATCTCGTTCTTTGTTTCCGCGGAGCACGAGGAAGCGGACGTGAGGCTCAGGGCTCTTTTACATTGCAGCATATGTTTGTGTCTGTCTTTGGGGGGTTTGAAGTGGCATTCCAACCAAAATGCAGCAGCAGAATGGTTAACAGGGGTGGTGTTTTGAGTCTGAGCATGCCAGCTTCACACAAGGTGTCTCTTTGCCTATTAATTGCAAGGCACACGCAGCAGAAGCCGGAGATGAAAAAGCACATTAGCAATTCCTCCTCAGTATTGCTGCTAAAACACCTCAGGCACGTCTGGCTGGGGCTGTTTCAGGAGAGGAACAATCTCTGCTGCTCAGTCCTGGGGCATAAAGCAAAGGCTGCTGGAAATGAACCACAGCCTGCAAATATTTTTGCAACTATCACCTTTGTTTTCGAATCCCACATGGCATTAATTATTTGCCCATAAAAGTGACATGTACAGAAGCAAAGGAGCTCCAGTGAGGATTTGCTCTTTGTTTTATGACTCCAGATGGTTCCACAGCTCAAGGTAAGTTGTAAAGGACAGGCAGGAAGACAAAAAAAATTTTGCTTTGTGACTTCTACCTATGGGAGCCTGTAGGAGGGGGATGAGTGGGTGAGGAAAGTTACCAGTCCCATTAACAAATCTGCCCAAACTGCCTCTATTTATGTTGTTTTACCCTCTCACCTACTCAACACACAAAACTACAAACATGGCTGATACAAGTTGATGTCTCACCAGCCTGTCTTGATAACAAACAACCTTGGCATTCCACAAGTAATTTTCAAAATTGTTGAGTGCTAAGATTAGGGGTTTTTTTACAAGTATTTTTAGGCTATCCATTTAAAAGAAAACAACTGTGAGTTATTGTGTTCTCCAGTAAAGAAAGCTATCCTTTTCCAAGGTTGGGTTTCTGAGAACTTCACTCTAGCTGAGTCCTAATGCTATTTTCTAATAAGAAATGGAAACTTCAAACTTGGAAGAGAGTCATTGATGGAGTTAAAGCCCAGCAGCTATTGCTACCCAAAAGTAATTAATCCCATCCACTTTCAGAGGGAATAGGGGTGCTCATCCCAGTAGTATTTTACAAAATTTGCATTATATGCCCAGTTGCTCCCTACATAAAGACTGCCTGAGATATTTCAGACCTGTTTATTTAGAGTGATGTCTAACAACAGATGCAGGAGAAGTGAAACAACACACAAAGCCTGGAATTCCTACTTGGGCTGCAGTTGATACCATGGCACTGCCTAAAGAGTGAGGGAATTTTTAGCAAGGTGTAACAAACCTTCTGTTGGACAAACCAACATTGATATGAGCAAAACAGAAAGCTGGAGACACACAAATTACAAACCAAAAATGCTATGTGGAAATAATGTCCTCTTCTAGCAAATTTACAAAGTCAAATGGATTCACAAACATTTTGTTGGTTTTTCCACCCTTCTCTTACTTTCCCACAGGAATCTGCTGAGCTTATTTGCCACTGGTTGCCTCAGCCTGCTGCTTGCTCCAGGCAGAGCTGGGGTGTCAGGGACTTGCACTTTAAAGCATTAATATTGTTCTCTGATATGCTGGTGGAGTTGCAAAAAAAACCCTGTTCTGGTGAAGACTAAGTGCTGTCTGCTCAGAATTTCAACGTGGGAATCAAATGCTCAGTGGGATGCACCAGCATTAAGAACTGTAGACAAATCTTCGAGGTCTTCCCTTAGACATGCTGGGAACATTTTTCGACTCAGCCTTGAAAGAGCCAGGATTGTTCCAAGTCACCCAAGTAAAGCTAAATTGTTGATCAGCATCCAGAGCAGGCCTGCCTGGTGGAGTCTGGGAAAGAAAAATGGCTTTATTAAGGGCTGTCAAGGCACAGACCTGGTGCCATGCTGAAGATAGAGTGTGTGTGACAGAGTCTGTGCAGGGACAGGCTCACCCCAGCAGCAGGAGGAAAGGGCAGCACAGCCTGACTGCTGCCTTCTGTCTTCTGGGGGGCTTGGCTGGTGTCCAGCCAGGGGACATCAGGGCTGTGCTCCTCTTCTCAGAGGACAAACAGAGCTCAGCCCATGCTCAGTCCCACTCTGCAAGGCTGAGAGGCAGCGATGCTGTGCTCAGTGCCAGGTGTGTCCAACAGACATGCTGCAGGGTGTGTGTCCATCCAACCAAAACCAAATTCTGACCACTGGAAGGCAGCTTGGGCTATTTCCTGGTGCTTCAGCAGGGAGTGCTCCTGAATTTTGGCAGGGAGGAATGATTCAGCATGGACAGACACAGACAGCTGCCTGTTCTCACCATGCCCAAAGCAGACAGATAGAGACAACTCGAGACCAGATAAACCCAATAGTCACATTAGCAGGGCACAGAGCCCAAAGCAACATGCCAAGCCTCTCAGTTTATTCCTACACTGTTTATACATGTTTATAATCTTTAAATCATAGCTCTCTCCCATATTGAAAGATCCCAAACAGATGCAACAATAAACTGAAATTCAAGACAAACAGATTGCGAGGCAGAGAGACAGAGCACATTCATTTGTGGTGAATCACAAATGCTGAAACAAAATAAATGAATCAGTCCTAAAGAGTCTAATTAATAAAGGTTAATTTATTTATCATCCTGGCTAACCTGATATCTCTGAACTCATCTAAATTAATGCAAAATGAATAAAGCACAAAAAGGGCAGCAGTAATTGGAAAGCCACAGTAGATACACTTTCCAGAAGCTTCTTTTTCTGCTGCATAAAAAGCATCCCAGGTTCACTTGGTCAGGTGCACAACCAGGCTGATTGGCAGCAGCACAATTAAAGGATGTTAATGGATTAACTCTTTCTGCCTTAGAGATCTGTCTCCTCTTTATCATAAAAAGCATCAGGACCCAGCCTGTCCCACACATGAAATGATGTTTCCATCTAGACCAATGCACACAAGGAAATAGAAATGGAAAAAGGCTCCCAGCAAATCCAGCCTGGGACACTGACTAGCTGAGAAATTGTACTTTAATAAGCTTAACCACAAAATCATTCCACTGTAACATGCTACTACTTTTATGTATCTGTATTATCCCCTAATTTACAGATAAAATTCAGCCTCTGGATTAGCAGAAACCTCCCTGCACTTGCTGGCTCGTGGTAATTGCAATGCAGTGCCATACACACTCCCTCAACCATGATGTCCTCTGAAACAGAGTTTTGTGGCTCCTTCAAGAGGCAAAACTTAAAGAAAAAGGATTTTCATGGTTCACAGGGATGAAATGAAGGAAACACCACCATCCAGGCTCAAGGTGCCCCATTCCTCCTGAGCCTTCCTACATGCAGTTCATACAACAAACTGTCCAAGAGTTCAATAGCACAAAGAAAATCTAAGTTTTGTGCTTTCTGTTGCATCATCACAGCACTTCATCTTGTGCTGGGTAAATCCAAGGTTCCCACAATGCCATTAGCAGATTTTATTTTGAGTGCTTCACAAGGTTCTTCCCTTCCAACTTGGCTCCTCAGTGTGTGCAAAACTGATTTTTAATTTAATTAAACATGAAAAAAAAAATTGCCTGATGTCTACAAAGACTGTTTCATGTTGCTGATAAACAGGTTTGTTGGAGATATCCTGATACCAACCTTTTCAAGCCCTTCCACATCCAGATACTCAGCTGCATCCCCAGGAGGCATTTCTGTCTTCCATCATGACGGAAAGATGTGGCCACCACTGAAAAGCTTCCATAACAACCCACAAAGCATGGTCTGAAACAGAGAGTAAATAAATATTACAGGGGCAAAAAGTAGAATCTGAGATCATACAGCAGGGCTGTGGTCACAAGGACACTAATTTTTTTATTTCCTTTTTTTTTAATCCCTTCTGTGCTGCTGTGCCCTGTGCCCTGTCAGTGACTAAATTTAATTTCTAAAGGCATAAGTGGCTGTCACTTATAGAAATACCCATGGGGAATGGTAGGGGAGCATGTCAAAGTATTCCATTTCAGATGGGCACATGGTTTTTTCATCACTTCTTCCCTTGACAATTCTTCAGCTGTTCAGGAACTCTTCCCTCTTTCAGAAGATAGAAGAAAAAGAGGCTCAGGACTGTCTTTTTCTGGTTTTTGGAATTAAAGAAGGGTTCCTGCTGTCTGAGCAGCCCTGGGAGCTGTGATACATCACTGGAGGAAACAGCAGAGCAGTTCTGGGATGTTTTAAGGGCACAGCTTAACTGAACTGTAATTGACTTTCACTCATTGATCCAGTATTATTAGTGTTTGTTTAAAAATCAAAGGTTATTCAATTTGAAGTTATTTTCCTGCTTTCAGGGGCTATAAATGCCATTTAACTGCACTAAATTTGATCAATCCACCAAAACAAGAAAAACTTTTGAGTTTTTCTTGTAGTAATCCTCTCTTCTTCCCCTCAGTGCAATTTCTCCATTCCCAAACTCCTGTGGAGATTTCACTTAAGCTCCAGAGCAGCATCCACTGGCCTTTGGCTTCTCTATTATCATTAATTTTATCCATTATCACCCTCCAGCTGCCAAATGGGGAAGACCACCCTGGCTACAAGTTTTAGATTGGTCAGGAAGATCCTTCAGAATGCTCTGGATGTGAAAACATCCATTTTTCCACATGGTTCCTGCAGGTGAAAAGCTCCAGTGGTGCTTTCTGTGTTCATGGGCTGGGGCTGCTGCCACCAGGAGTCCCAGGCTTCCATCACAGGATAGAACTCTTTGCCATTTAATTTCCACTGGTCCAGATCATCTTATTCTTGACATCTAGAAAGAACAGACATACCACAGCCTGAACATCCAAGTGGCTTAGTGAGAATGAATCCATTTCCAATTGCTTATTCATTCACTTTTGCAGGGCAAAGAGCTCCAGATATTTCATTTGATGAACATCATTTAAACCTTTTATTTTTTTCCCAAATTATTAGGTAAATAAGAGAACACACAGTTTAAATACTGTGTACAATTCCATGATAAACAGGCTTTATTGGGACAGAATTGCCATTATTAATCTCAATTCTCACCTCAGGCTGAGACTGACGAAGTCAATGTCTCCTTAAACTTAATCTTATAAGAAATTCATTCAATTTGCTGGAACCCCTGAGGTTTGAGTCTTTAGGATATGAAGTTTTCATAACAAAAATTATAGCGATATAAACTTCAATTTCCTGTTTTAAAAGCAGTGATTTTCATATAAGTGCATGACTCCACCTGGGACTTGAAGAAAATGGTCAAATGCTGCTGAAGAAAAGCTGTGAGCCACAGGCACTGTCTAGAGGAAGAGTCTGAAGCTCCTGGAAAGTTCCTGTGTAAAAATACAGCCAGGTATTGAGCATAATTGGTACTAACAGGTATTAGATCCCAGAGCAGGGACTGGTTTTGTTTAATTCTTCACAGTAGCCAGCACAAAAATGCCCTGGACCTGAAGCACAACAGCAGTATAAATAATATCAATAATTTAGGCACTGACCATATGGGAGCAGACCCAAAGCTAGAGCAAGATGAGTGGATCTGCTGCAGAGGAGGGAACTGTGCCAGCCTGTGCTGAGGAAATGGCCTGAGAGCTGATCCTGTTCATGGGGACCAGATGGTGGTTCATCATTTTTTTTTCTTTTTTTTTTCCCCCATTTAAAGTTTCTCAGATTGGCAAGGGGAAAAGGGAGAGAGGAGTGGTGTGGTGCAGCAGGTTGGTGGGTGGTGATGTGGCAGGGGGAGGAACCAGGAGCATTCTCCTCCATTTGTGGAGTATGACATGGAATGAAACAGCACTGCAGGCTCACCAAAGTTAGCCCTGGATGGGAATACATCCCTGCTATTGGGTGGGAGCTTTTTCGTGTTCTGCTCCACTGAATCCAACAAAAGATCTGGCTGATTTACTCCAGTTATGGGTCAAGTCCAAGTCTCCTACACATCCCTGCTGTGCCCCTCCTCATTGGAGCTCTGAGGGGAGTGCTAACGAGCTGTGAGCCCATCAGCTCTCCTGCACGTTGCTCCACTCTACCCACACTTCCCACATGGAAGCAGTGAGTAAACTACCACACTACTTTACTCCTTTCCTTTGCTTTAAAAGCAGTTTCACTCAAGTTGAAATGTTGAAGAGCAGCAACTCCACAAAATGCAAGAAGCTATTTAAGAGCTCCCCGGTATTTTCAATTTTTGGAGAAAATTAATAAGCTTCTGAGCAGGCAGTAGCACAGAGGAGGGGGTTTTCAGAAAGAAAAGCTCAGTGGCAGCTCTGGCAGGCAGCAGTTCTCCTGGAGAGCTCTCCCAGGTATGGATACAGGAGCTGTGGCTGGCAGGTCACCAGTCCCATCTGGGGTTTGTGCCTTTCTCTGTGATCATGTGTGTGCAGATGTGTGTGTGTGCTCCAACAGGCCCACACTTCCAAAATCTCAGCCAATGTCATGGGCTGTGTGTCTTCAAATGTTATATTCTACCATTTATTTTTGCAATGAAGTGAAGATGTCAATTCAGCCAAGGTTTGCCAAGGAATTGTCACTTAAGTGGGTTCTGTGAAGGCACAGATGTGAGAAGAGAAGGCACTGGGGAGACCTGAGAGCATCTTCCAGTGCTTAAAGGGTTCTGAGGGAGCTGGACAAGGGCATGGAGTGACAGCACAAAGGGAAATTTCTTTAAACTGACAAGGAGTAGGTTTAGATCAGAGTGGGAAAAAATTTTCCCCGTGGATGAAGGATTGCCCAGAGCAGCTGTGACTGCCCCTGTGAGTGTCCCAGGCCAGGCTGGACAGGGCTTGGAGCACCCTGGGATGGTGGAAGGTGTCCCTGCCCATGGCAGAGGGTTGGGATGAGATGATTTTTCAGATCCCTTCCAACCCAGTCCATTCTGGGATTCTGTCACTCTTGCAGAATGCTCTGGGCACGTATTTCCATTCCTGACCAACCCTAAACTTGGAAGAGCATCCAAGGCAGGCAGAGCAGGCAGAAGTTACAGCAAGACACCCCACACAGTCAGACAACCACAGCAAGCTGCTCATGATCATCCCCTTCCCTGCAAGAACCAGATGATTCCCCAAATAATTTGATTTTCAGCGCTGGACTGGAGGGAGCTCCCAGCACCTCCCCCAGCTGGGGGCTGCAGGGAACAGACCTGATTTCCCCATTAGCACCCCCAGAGCCCATTTCCAGCTGTGGAGAGATTTGCTGGGTGGTGAAAGCACAGTGGGAGCTGCTCATTCAAAGGCAGGAATGGCATCAATAAATTCCAGCAGAACCTCTCTGCTTGCAGGGGAGCACTGCAGAGGCAGGGATGAAACCTCTGATGCTGCTGCTAATTGCAGCCTTTGCCCCATGGGAGCTGCTGTCTTTATTAATGCAATTATGATGTAGCCAAAGGCAGCAAATGCTTCTGCTGACCTTGCTGGGGGAACAGAGGCCTTCAGTCTCCACAGGAAATTGCTTCCTGCCCTGGCAAATGGCACATAACCCAGTGTGTTCCCATTCCTGCAGATTCACCATCTTGTCATTGGACCAGACAGGATGGAAATTGCTGTTTGATGCCACCTCCCTCGCTCCTCCAAATCAGAGATGAAATCCAACAGTGCTTCCTGTCTTTCAGTATAGGAAAATTAACAGTAAAACTTAGCATGATAGTAGAAGTCACTGTTGTATAGTGAATTACAAAAATAGTAATAATAACCCTTAAAGAGTCCTAATTACAGACATTTTTGAGCTGTGATTTAATTGTAATTTGATGATTGAATTCAGTTAGCCTAAAGGCATTCAACGTGGAGACCTGCTCTCAAAAAACATATACATAAATTGAAATTCTATACTGTGGCAAGAAGCTGCCACTAAGACTAACAAGACTGGGGGGGAAATGTCTTAATCATTAAAGACTGAGATTTCTGACCACACACTGCAGACTTATAATCAAAGCAGGTTCCAATTTCAGAGAAACTTCCACTCCTACTCAAAGGAGAATTTCCTAAGG
>JAHXMQ010010625.1:988078-998336 GCA_020466415.1 Ammodramus savannarum pratensis | reverse complement strand
GCACTCTGAGGTGTGCTCTGCCATCTCCACTGGTCCCTGCCACTGCTCAGGGTCATCACCCCAAAGCTCAGCCCTTCCTGAAAGAGGTGATGTCCTCCAAGTGCATGTGTGGACACAGCTGTTGCCTCCTCCTGCTCTAAAAATGCATGGTTTCTTTCTCCTGAGCTGCAAACAGGCACTTTGCATCCCACCTTTCCGCTCCTTAGGTTCCTTAATAATCTCCCCAGGGAGAGACAGTGTCTCTGAGGTTTGTGCAGAGGAGGTTGAAGGTAGGTTGTCTCTTGAGCTCCTCCACTGAGCATAACCTGGCTCCTGCAGCCACGAAATGGGCTGTTTGCTTCTGCACACAATCCCTGGGGCATTCAAATGAGTCTCTCTGGACTGCAGCTTCCCAGCGTTTTTTCCGAGACAGGAGATTTCTGGTGTAAAAAAAATCTTTGAATTTGAAAACCCTGTTAAATCTGTGCTGCTGCAGAGGTGGGATGAGCAGGGTGCAGTGCTGGGTGATCCTGGAGGACAAGCAGGGGTGCAGCCCATGGGAGCTGGGAGGCTGTGACTCCCATAGGGATGGACATTCTGTTGTTTACAGGGTGATGGAGCAGCAGAGCAGTCCCAGGGGTATTTGTGATGAAGAGAAGTCATTTATCTCCTCCTCAGTTTTGCCCACCTGTCACCATGTCACATTTCGTTTAACATCACTTACATTGCTCAATGCCACCCCTGAATTTGGGATGTTTCTGTGGGGTTCCTCCCCTCTCCTGGTTCTGCTCTCGCCTTAATCCCGATTTTTTGCTGGGTTGGGCATCAGTTCCAGAAAATGTGCAAAGGGTGAGGCTCTGTGGCCATCAGGGACCCCTGAAGCTGTGAGGGGACCCCAGTGCACCCCATGTGCTGCCTTAGCAGATGAGCTCTGTCCTCCAAGCTCTCTCCCTGGCATTTTTCCACTCTGCAATCCTAATCCCTTTACTGTGGCTTAGCAGCATGCTTTACCTCCGTGGGGCAAACTGGGGCAGGCTGTGGATGCCTGCTGCATCCACTCAGAGGATTTATCAGGTTATGATGTGGGTGAATTCCTGCAGCTGGAGCAAAGACAGGCACTGCTGTGCTGGAAATGCCCCCAGCCCCACTCCCTGGCTGCATTTCCAGGCTTTGCCCAGGCTGGACACAGCCTCCCCCCTAAAATAACGGTTGCTACAACCCAGAGCATAAACAAGCTCTTAGCAGGGCAAGGCCAGGCTTTCTTCCAGCAAATGCAAGATGTGGTTGGGTTTTTTCCAAGGTCCCTGCTCCCTGCCCTGCTCAGCTGCTGCCTGGGAAAGCCACATGGCAAGTGAGAGCTGGAATGGTGAGCACTGAAGGGGGATTGCAGTTGTATTCCAGCCACGATTCCTTGGTGGTGAAAGGAAGGGTTTTCCTCACCCGCTGCAGTGTGCCTGCTCACCTGCAATCCATAATGCCTTTTTATTTACAAAAGCTCTACAAGGAATAGATGCCACAAACCAGCTCTCCTGGTTTGGTTTCTGGGGGTTTTGCTGTGGCCCTGCCAGGGTGGGGAGGTGGCAGTGCTGGGTGGGGGATTCCCATCGAGTTTGTCACCCCATGGTGCATCCCAGCCCTTGCAGGAACATGTGGTTTGTCCCTGGGGGCTTTCACACCTGACGTGTCCAGGAGGTTTTCTCTGCAGTGATGTCCCTTCACAGCACAGTCTCTGGCTGTCCCTGAACAGCCTGTCTGTCCCCAAGACCCCCTGTGCTCATCTCAGAGCCTCGGGGCTGTTTGTGTTGTGAGACAGAACAGAAGCAGATCTGTTCTCAGGACCCCCTGAGTGGAAGCAGAGCAGCAGAGGGTGGCAGGACCCTGGTGGCCGTGGTGCCACCGGGCTCCCAGGCCAGGGGATAATCCCGGATTGTCTAATTGAGGTTCTTTCTTTGTTACAAAGTGTTTAAAGCCAACAGTGAGCGACTGTGACTCGTCCCTGCAGCTGCAGGCCCTTTCCCCAGGCTTGGCTTCTCCTTTCGGGCAGTTCTTGCAGCTGGGGCTTTGTCAGGCAGGGTGAGTGTGGCAGCCACTGTGCCAGCGCCTGGCAGAGCCAGCACAGAGCTGCCATCTCGCGCTCTAGGGCACTGTGACAGCAATGAGGGGACAGTCCTCTGTCCCCTCTGCCCAGGGGGAATCAGGGCTGAGCATCCCCAATCCTGTGCCAGATCCTTTTGTTCCCTCCCTGAGCATGCCACAGTGCAGAGTGGCAGTGTGAGCCACTCTCAAGTGGCAGTGGCATTGGCAGTGCCAGGAGTCTTTAGTGGCAGGGGTTTTGGCAGGACAGCAGATGCTTGATCCCTCCCAGGAGGGATCCCTGGTCCCACTGGCTCTGGTCAAGGTGGACAGCTGGTGTGGTGGGTGGAGTGTTTGCCTGGGGGATTTGGGCTGGCACCATGTTCATGGTGCCATGGACAGAGCTTGGTCAGTCCCTGGGGAGCAGAGGGGACAGTCCTTGAGCATCCCCATGACCACAGTCCTGTTCTGGGTGAGGAGGTGGCACTGGGAACCCCACAGCAGTCGTGTGCCCTGTCCCCAGAGGAGGCTCTGGGCCAGTGTTGGTGCCAGCAGGATGTCACCCTTGGCCCTGCTGTGGCACTGATGCAATTGCCCTGTGCCAGAGGCTCTGCTGTGCTGGAGGAGCTCACTGGGAGAGCTGATGAGGCTGGGAAGAGGTGGAACAGGGACCCAGCCCAAGGACTGCTGCTTGGTGGCAAAACAAGAGGCAGCCTCTGGTCCCCAGCACTGGTGGCATCTGGTTCATGTCCCCACATTGCCTCCCCTAAGAGCTGTCCTCGCCTGCCGTCTCCTCCTTCCCTCGCCTGCCTCCCTGACACATCTTTTCCAAACATAACCTAATTTTTTCTCCCTGTGGCTGCTGCCTGAGCTGCTCCTGCAGCTCCTCTCCCTCCCCCACCTTCCTCTTTCTTTTACCACAAAAACTCTCAGGCTCTTTTGTTGGCTGTTCCCCCCCGCGTGACTGGCTCACCCCTGGGTGACGGCATCCAGCTGGCTCTGAGCCTGCTCTGCAAGGACTGGGCTTGGCCCAGGGGCTTGGAGACCTGGGAAAATGGCTCATGGATGGAGGGATGATGGATGGATGGATGATGAATGGATGGATGATGAATGGTGTATGAATAGACAGATAGAGGGTTGGAGGAGGGGATGGATGCATGCATGCATGCATGCACATGGAGGATGGATGGATGGATGGATGGATGGATGGATGAATAGATGGATGAATAGATGGATGAATAGATGGATGGATGATGGATGGATGATGGATGGTTGGATGGATGGATGGATTTTGGACGGATGGATGGATGGATGATGGATGGTTAGATGGATGGATGGATGATGGATGGATGAATAGATGGATGATGGATGGATGGATGGATAGATGGATGGATGGAGTATGAATGGATAGATAGAGGGATGGAGGAGAGGATGGATGGATGCATAGATGCATGCATGGATGGATGGATGGATGGATGATAGGTGGAGGGATGATGGAGAGCCATGGTGGGGAGGTATCACAGGCGGAAAGCAAGCAGAGCAAGCTGCAGGGCCTAACCCACCCTCTCCCTGCAGGATGAGATCGAGGAGCTGCGCGCCGAGATGCTGGAGATGCGGGATGTCTACATGGAGGAGGACGTGTACCAGCTGCAGGAGCTGAGGCAGCAGCTGGACCAGGCCAGCAAGACGTGCCGCATCCTGCAGTACCGGCTGCGCAAGGCCGAGCGCCGCAGCCTGCGCGTGGCACAGACCGGCCAGGTGGACGGAGAGCTCATCCACAGCCTCGAGCAGGACGTCAAGGTCAGCCTGGGGGGCTCCTCCCCACCCAGACACCCCCCACAAGGGGGTTTTGATGAGTTGTGGGCATGGAGGTGGCAGGGGATGTCAGGGCGCAGGGAGCTCTGTGAGGATGTGCAGTTTGTGATGTGCAGTTTTGTTGGAGGCGTTATAATTCCCTGCTAGAGGTGTTGATGTGGGAAGTGGGGAGCAGTGCTTTCAGCTCAGAGGTCTGAGGGGGTCCTGGTGGTGGAGAGGGCCAGCAATGCCTGAGAATGTGCCCAAAACTGTCTGAAATATGTGAGGCTCATCCTGTGCAGGCTGGAGCCCAGCCCAGCCCTGTGCCCTGGGGTTGAGCTCCCTTATCCTGCTCCTGCAGGGATGTGATGGGGCCACCACTGCAGGATGGAGCATCACAGGTGTGCAGAGAGGGAGGGTGGGGACCAGGACCCTGCAGGCTTGGGAGCTGCTTCTCTCGGCCTTCAGGAAAACCTTGCAGAGCCCCAGGCATGGTGGCACGCGGGGCTGGGGCAGGGACAGGAGGATTGCTGCAGGGTGATGTTGCTTTGCCCTCCAGGAGCCTGGTGAGTGTTTGCTGAGGGCTCTCACCAGCGAGCCTGCTGCCAAGAGGGGGTGCGGTGGCACTCGAAGACAGCTCGGGATGGATGTGCAACAGCTCGAGCACTGACTTTGTTTTTTGAGCAGAAAACAGCCAATCCTGGAGCCAAGACGTGCCACAAGTGCTGGGCTGTGAACCCTCCTCGCTGCCCATCCCTTCTGGGGCCCCAATCCCCTCCCCAAACCACCCATCAGCTCCCCCCCAGCTTGGGTGGCTGCTGCCACAAACACCCCTCCAGCTTCTCCCTTTCTGGGAAAGAAAGCACAGCCCATCCTCAGGGGAGCAGAGCCCAGCCCCATGGCCTGAGATCCTGCAGCAGGGCTTGCTGCTGCCTCCACAGTGCTCATATCCCAGGCTGTGCAGGAGACCAGTGGCATTTGGGACAAGTTTTGCTGTCCTGCAAATGCAGGAGTGAATGTTTTGTGTTACTAAGCTCCCTTTATGCTGGGGAGTGCTCCTGTGCAGGGATCTGGAGAGGAGGAGCTCTGGGGGGGATGTAGGCACTCTTCACCCAGGGCAGCTGCTGCTTTTTCTGTAATGTGATGCAGCAGCTCCTCTTTCTCCTGGCCAGCACAGCTGCTGCCTGCAGCCACAGGCTGCCTGCTCTGCTGCTGCCTACCAGCTCTTCCAGCCTGCTGGGGGCTTCTCCAGCTTTGTGGTGTGGGAAAAAGGTGATTAATATCTCCCAACATCATGCTAGGGCTGGGGAAGGCAGGATTTGGCCAGGGGATGGGGATGCAGGGCAGCCTTGCAGCTGGTGAAGGAACAGGAGCAGTCACAGCAGGGACAGACACAAGGGCCAGGGGATCACCGCCCCAGTGTCTCCTCCAGAGAGTCTCAGTAACTGCCTGTGGGTGCTCATGAGCTGGAGTCTCAGCCCCCTGTACGTTGTGCCCAGGCTGAGGAGAGCCCTGCTGTGTCCCCAGGTGGCCAAGGACGTCTCTGTGCGGCTCCACAATGAGCTGGAGGTGGTGGAGAAGAAGAGGATCCGGCTGGAGGAGGAGAACGAGGAGCTGCGCCAGCGGCTCATCGAGACAGAGCTGGCCAAGCAGGTGGTGCAGAACGAGATGGACAAGCTCAGAGAGGTGAGTGGGACCAGGAAGTGTCCCCAAGGCTGTGCTCATAGCAGGTGTCCTGGCCCTGCATCATGGGATCCCCCAGCCCTGCCTGTGTCACTGAAACCCAAACCGTGCTACAGATGCTTGTGAAACCCGAGCAGCACCTGCCCTCGGCGTGCTCCCTCCCACCCTGCTGGCTCTGCCCCAGCCAGGAGGGGCTGCAGGACTTCCCCACTGCTGTGGGGACACTTTATATGTCCCTGGCCGCTTGCTCAGCCCAGCCCCCTGGGCCGTGCCCAATTCCATCTGGGCAAAGCTCCAAATGATGTGTGGGGTCCCTGTCCCTGGCAGAGAGCCTGGTGCTGGCTGCATCCTGACCACATCCTGCAGGTGCCAGCAGTGTCCCAGTGCTGCTGTGGAGCTGGGTGGGTGCACAGTCCCCTCTGTGCCCTGGGCAGCCACAAATGTACCCACATGCCCAGCTCCAGGGCACTCCATGTCATGCTCTGTTTGGAACCAGCTTCTGCCTGGGATCTGTGTCAGCCTCGGTGACAGGAGAGGCATCCTGGTGGCAGCATGGGCTTGAGATCCATTGCAGCCCTTGTAACCCACTTCCCTACTGCCCAGGATGCCTTGGGTCCCCGGGGAGCCTCAGGGCAGTGTGGGGGAGGAGGCACAGCCAAGGGAAAGCTCTCACTTCCCCACTGTGCTTCCTGCACAGGCAGCTCGGCACCTCTGGGGCCATCCCTGCTAAAAGCCCAGCTGCTGGGAGGCTGCAGGATCCAGCTGCAGCCATCCCCTGTCAGCCATGGCCGTGCTGGTGACACTCAGCAGCATCCCCCACACTGGTGCCTTGCACAGCCCTGCTAACAGCCGTGAAATGGGTTTCCCTGCAGCTGGGAGCACGGCCTGAATAACAAATGGCAGCAGTGGGAGCTGGGCTGGAGCTCAGGAAAACAGGCAGGGAAAAATGGTTCTGTGGGGAGCTCTGAGAGACAGGCACTGCTGAATGGGCTGGGTGGGACACAGCCCCTCCTGCAGCTGCCTGAGCCCTGGGGACAGGCACAGAGATGGTCCCCAGGCTCAGGATGGCACACCCCCAGGCTAGCAAGGGCGTTGGGGTTACTGGCTGATTGCAGAGTGCTAATTAGGCAAACATGAGACAAAGTGAGCTAAAAGCCCTCCTCCTCCCTGCTGCTGCAGGGCACAGAGCCTGGCAGAGCTTGTTAGCAGCCAGAGCCAGGGACTGTGCAGGGCTGCACTCACCCCTCAGGGCTGATTATCCCTCCCTTCCAAGAGGTTTCTCCCATAATTGGATAATTTTAGGGGATCATTCCCAAAGGCACGGGCATTTCTCCTTCTTCTGTCTCCTAAATGGGTCAGAAAAAGTGGGATCAATCTGGGTACCCCATGCCAAGCCTGCCACACCAAGCTTGGCTTTGAGGGGACCCTGAGGCTGCTGCCAGGGTGGAGCAGTGACAGCCACATCTGCCCCAGGGTGCTGTGCCTGGGGCTCTTTGGAGCTGCCCTTTGCCAGCTGCAGTCCCCAGCAGGGTGGGGGTGAGGGATGTGATGTGGCACCAGCAGCCCCTGGGAGAGGCTCTGCAGCTCCAGCAGCTCCAGCAGCTCCAGGCATGGTCGTGGCCATAATAGGAAAGCCTGGAGCCCTGCACCTTGGCACAGGCAGCAGCTTACATTTCACAGCTGCTTTCTCTGGCTGGGGCCTCAGCACCAGCTTGGAAAGGGGTCCAGGGCAGCTGCATGGATCAGGCAGCACTCAGGGGAGGTTCTGTGGTTGTTCTTGAGGGTCTTTCCCCAGATAACTGGCTCTGCTCTGGGCACCTCCATTTTTACCATGTTTTTGCTCTGCCTTATTGCTCTGTCTGCCTTCCCCACCTCCCAGCTGTCCTCACTAGCCTGGACATTGTCCCTTGTGTCCCCTTGTGACCTTGACAGCAGAGTCAGCATCATGCTGCTGAGGGAGCAGCACATATCCCTTGCTTGGGAGGTGATGGGGAATGTCATCATCTGCTGCTCCCACACTGGAATGTCCTGAGAGCTGTCCCTTGCCCTGGGGGCTGGATTCCCTGCTGCATCCAGCCCTGACAGGGACAGTGACTCAGCCTCTCCACTCTCCATGGCTCATTTCCTGCTCACTCCTGCTTTTGCACTGCTCCTTTGCCTGCAGGGGGAATTTCTGACCAAACCTCATGATGTGGTGCTTGCCAGTCCAGCTCCCTCAAAGCAAAGGGAACACCAGGGCTATGGGAATGTCAGCACCAATGTCCATGCACACTGAATCTGTCTGTCACTGCTGGGGTGCAGGACCATCATAACTCTCTGTTCTTCCTGCAGAACTCCCTGAAGAAGCGGAGCTCTCGTTCCTTGGGCAAGACTGAGAAGAAACCATCAGTGCAGGTACCAGCACCTGAGCACCCAGAGTATCACCTGAGCACCCAGGATATCACCTGAGCACCCAAGGGTATCACCTGAGCACCCAGGGTATCACCTGAGCACCAAGGGTGTCACCTGAGCACCCAAGGGTGTCACTGTATCACCTGAGCACCCAGGGTCACACCTGAGCACCCAGGGTATCACCTGAGCACCCAGGGCATGCCACAGTGACCCCCCAGTCCCCAGCCCATGGTGCCAACTGGACACTGAGCCCAGACCTGGAGCAAATCCGGGCATGGCAGTGCCATCCCCCCCTTGCAGGGCTTTGCAGAGCTTTGCTGCCTCTCAGAGCCCCTGCATAAGGGAGGGATTGATGTGCTGGGCCATCCTCTTTGTCCTCACTCGCTCCCTTGTCTCATTTATCAATGGAGCAGCAGTGCCTTTAACCCTTTCCCTGTGTAAGGAGCTGAAGGAGTTTGGCTTTGGCATTGCAAAGCTGCTCCTGCTCCTGTGTCTCTTGCAGCCTGTGCTTGAGGGTGCTCTGGGAGCTTCACAGGGTCTGGGGGAGCAGAGGGTCCCTGTGGGGATGGCTGCAGGCCACAGCACTCCTGCCCTCTCAGGGGATTTGCCAGTGGCAGCAGGATTTCAGCTGTCACTTGCTGTTGAGCTGAGCTGCTGTGACTCACTAATGCTGTTACCAGGGCTTGGAGAGGCAGAGCTGCTGTTGCAGGGATAGAAAGGCAAGAGGAGAAATCCTCTTTCGAAGGCAACAGACCTGAAGGGTTTATTTTGGGGAACAGATCTGCTCCCCCAAAGCTGGGACACGGAGGCAGACCATGGAAAGACACTCCTGACGTGCTGCTGAGTGTGTGCCAGCAGGAACCCTGAGCAGCCCAAGGGGTTTGGGTGACCTGTGTCCTTCTTGGCACAGGCCCTTCTGTGCAGCCACAGGACAGAGACCCTCATGCCCTCAAAGACTTTCCCTTCCAGTCTTTATTTATCACCTCCCTTTAACTCCATTCTTCAGAGCCCTCTCTGGCCAGCTGATGGTCCCAGCATTCTTCCCCTCAATTCCCCAGGGAGCACTTACAGCCAGCTCTGCCCTGAGCTGAGGGGCTCCTCCATCACCCCCTTCCTGAGGTTGAGCCCCTCATCTGCCTCCTCCTGGGGCAGGAAACAACCCCAGCCCCCCTCTGCTTCCCCATGGAGCTAAGACCCTTCAGCTTGGGGTCAGGGTGGTCCCAGTTCTGCTTGGACCAGTGTTCCAGGAACTCTGGGCCTCCCCAGGTGGGTGCAGATGCCCCTGGATGTGGCCCCCATGGGCTCCTTGTCCCCGCTCCGCTGTGGCTGGTGGCCCTGTGGCACAGATGCTGTGACTCATCTGTGGCTTCCTGGGCCCCTTTCCTGCCTGGCTGTGCTTCAGCACATTTTTGGGAGCTTCAGCACTCCCCAAAAATGGAGTTGGGAGGGACAGACTCAACACTGAGCTCTCCCCAGACCCCAGGAGCACTCCAGTGGTCTTGGGGACCTGTGTGTGTCTCTTTGCTGATGCCACAGAGGGACACACTGTGTTGCTGCTTTTTTTTTTCCCCCTGGAAAAACAGGAACTGAGGTCATGTCTGCCCTGCCCACAGCAGCCCTCCCCTAATCTCCTCACCTAATTAGGGGGGCACAGCTTTAATGCGCCTTAGTGAGGTCGTGTCCCAGTGCACAAGCATGGAAATGCAGCAGGGTGGTTCCTGTGGCACTGCAGGACATTTAGGGAATAAATGGCACCCCAAACTCATGGGAACCCCCTTTCCATCAGCCCTGGCCCTGTTATGAGCAGTGCAGGAAGTCAGCAGAGTAAATACTGCTGTGGGGTTTGGGGTGAGTGTAGGTGTGGCTGGGGGGGCTGGGGGTGCAGAGCACCCAAAGAAGGGGACAGCTTGTTTTCTCCAGCCAAGGAAAGGGGAGAGGGGGTGAGTTCAGCCAGGCAGAGGGCTACCAGGGCCAACAGCCACCCCCAGCACTGCCCAGCTGCAGTGGGTGCAGGGAGGTGAGGGGCACAGCCCAGCAGGTCCCCTCCTGGCAGTGACCACAACACAGCTCAGAGCACTCAGGTGACCCCAGGGCACGGGAAGCTGCGAGCTGGACGTCAGGAAATCCTGGCCCTCCATCCAAAAAGCTCCCAGAGCAGAGAAACGGTCTGTCTGGGCAGACAGCCAAGATCCTAACTGCTGAATAAAAAAAGAACACATGGACAAACGGTCCTGGGAAGCAGAGGGGCTTGGGAAGGGACTGGTGAGCTGGTGCTGAGGCTTTGACTGGGTTTTCAGTGCCCTGGCAAGGTGGTGGCAGCAAGGCTGGGGGTTGGGAC
>JAHXMQ010010625.1:976923-987978 GCA_020466415.1 Ammodramus savannarum pratensis | reverse complement strand
ACAGGTGGCATGTCCCCAGGGCTCTCTGGGAATCACCATGGTTCCTGGGAGCATCTTCCTAACACCCACCCCCTCTGGGTCCCCAGGAGGACAGCGCAGACCTGAAGTGCCAGCTGCATTTTGCCAAGGAGGAGTCAGCCCTGATGTGCAAGAAGCTGACCAAGCTGGCCAAGGAGAACGACGGCATGAAGGAGGAGCTGCTGAAGTACAGGTCCCTGTACGGTGACCTGGACAGCTCCCTGTCGGTGGAGGAGCTGGCTGACTCCCCCCATTCCCGCGAGGCCGAGCTGAAGGTCCACCTCAAGCTGGTGGAGGAGGAAGCCAACATCCTCAGCAGGAGGATAGTGGAGCTGGAGGTGGAGAACCGCGGGCTGCGGGCGGAGATGGACGACATGAAGGGCCAGGGGGACAGGGAGCTGCCGGGGCAGGACGCGCGGTTCCTGGCGGGCGTCTCTGGGGACGCGGGGGACACGGTGGCCGAGCTGCGGCGGCACCTGCAGTTCGTGGAGGAGGAGGCCGAGCTGCTGAGGCGCTCGCTGCTGGAGCTGGAGGACCAGAACAAGCTGCTCCTGAACGAGCTGAGCAAGTACAAGTCGGAGCATGAGCTGGACGTGACGCTGTCGGAGGACAGCTGCTCGGTGGTCAGCGAGCCCTCGCAGGAGGAGCTGGCCACGGCCAAGGTGCAGATCAGCGAGCTCAGCGGCAAGGTGAAGAAGCTGCAGTACGAGAACAGGGTGCTGCTGTCCAACCTGCAGCGCTGCGACCTGGCCTCCTGCCAGAGCACCCGGCCCATGCTGGAGACCGACGCCGAGGCCGGCGACTCGGCGCAGTGCGTGCCCACCGCCGGCTGGAGGGACGGTGTGGGCAGCAGCGAGGCCGACGGGCAGGACAGGGGGCTGGGCACTGGGAAGGTGCCCGATGGCCCTGCCAAACTGCTCAAGCCCAAGGACCTGGAGACCTTGCTGGGCATCCGGGACCAGGCGACACTGGTCAGCAAAGCCATCGACGTGTTGATTTCGGATGCCAACGGGTTCACCGCGGGGCTGAAGGCGTGCTTGGACAACGAGTGTGCAGGGGTGCTGCTGGGAGAGGCGGTGGGCAGCGGTGGTGACAGCCCCAGCGATGCCAAGCTGATGAACGTGCTGCTGATGAGGCTGGGCGTGCTCCAGCAGGACCTGGGCTGCTTTGTGAGGAAGGTGGACCACCTCACCGGTGGCTTCAAGGAGCACACGGACTCGTTCCCCTTCTCCAGCCCCAGCAGCCACGATGTCACCAAAGAGCATGCCTCTGACTTCCAGGTATGGCTTCTTCCCACATCCCTCACAGCAGCTGCCGCTTTATTTGCCACCACGTTTCCTCCTGCTTTAACGGAGCAAACCCTGATCCCCACTGTAACCTCCCTCCTGCCTCTTCAGAGCAAAATCCAAACTAACACCTCACTGCATGCCAGTGGCACCGGGGACAAGGTAGGACTCTGCTCCAACAGAGTGTGCCCAGGGCAGGAGGCAGTGGGCATCCTGGCACAGGCTGGTTGTGCCAAGGCTGCCCTGCCTGTGACCAGGGGCTCTCAGGTGCAATCCCACCTTAGCAGGGGTTGATGTTTTGGCTGCTCTCCCTGGGTTAGCCCAACATTGTGTTTCAGAAGCTCTTTACTTGTTGGGGATGAGCTGGGTGGGAGGAGAGCAGCCTGCAGCCTCCGAAAGCAGCCCGAATTGCAGGGAGCCCACTTGCAGGAATCCTCCATCCCCAGAAACACCCAGCCAGGGTAATTTGGAGAGCAAAGGCTTCAGGGCAAGTCTGCATCCAGGGGAGAACACCTTTGGAGCAGTGCAGAGCAGCTCATGCCCTGCTGTCTCACTGTCCTCAGGGGTCCCAGCTCGTGCCAGGGGTGTCAGTGGTGGCTGGGGCTGCAGGCACAAGCCCCTTTCTGGAGCACACTCGCTTGTTCAGAGTCCTATTGTTCTGCATGTGGTCCCCCCAGCCCGAGGTCCCAGTCTCCCCCAGTCACTGCATGGCACCGTAACTGGTGTTTGCACATTTTTTCCCTCTTTCTCTCTTTTTTCCCCTTTCCCCAAACAACCCAGGCCACGTGTCTCCTCATCCTGTGTTTCCTTTTGGTTTCCGCATTGTCTCCCGCCATGGTGATGAAGCTCCTTCTCCTCCTCATCCTTTTTGTTGTCTTGTAGTTCTTTACTGTTTCGGAGACCCATTGTTTTGTTTTCTGTTTTGTTTTTTTTTCTCCCTTCCCGCTCTTTTGGTTCGTTCTCATTAACTTGCCCACGCATGCAGCAGCCTGATTTTAGGGACGCCGACCCTTTCCGCATCCCCCACGCCAAGGACACGGACCCCGCCCACGCCCGGAGCTACAAACCCTGCCGGGCTGAGGAGAACGACTCCTACGCCACCGAGGTATGGCACAGCCGGGGAGCCGTGTCCCCTCGGCCACAGGGCTGTGGGACAGGGTTTGGGGAGCTGGGGACAAGGGAAGTGCAGGGCAGCTTTGCCATCCCCTTGTGGGGCTGTTACAGATGAAGGAGCTGCAGCTGGTGCTGTCCGAGGCCAATGAGAGCCTGAGGGGGCTGCAGGAGCAGCTCTCACAGGAGAGGCAGCTGAGGAAGGACGAGGTGGACAACTTCTCACAGAAGATCTGCCAGGTGAGTAGGGAACAGCCTCAGCCCTTGGGAGACAGCTGTCCTCAACCCATGGTGTGATACCTCCAGCCCTATGATCCACATGGGGACCTGGGTGTCACCTGGGAGCACACACACATGTTCCATTTTCAAGGCTGAGCACACTCCTCCTTGCACATGGAGCCATGCATGGCTTCCCCCATGGCCCTGCTGTCCCCAGCATGCTCCCAGAGTGGTGCAGCTCCCCCAGATGGGGATATGGGGCTGGCACCAGGCTCAGCCCAGACCCTGGGTGGGAGGCATCACATGGCTGCCACCAGTGCCTGTCCTGGAGCCACTCATCTCTCCCCAGCTGAAGGAGGACCACCAGAAAGCACTGCTGCGACGGGAGTTTGAGCTGCAGAGCCTCAACCTGCAGAGGCGGCTGGAGCAGAAGTTCTGGAGCCAGGAGAAGAACCTGCTGGTGCAGGAGTCCCAGCAGTTCAGGCAGAGCTTCCTCCTGCTCTTCATGAAGCTCAAGTGGTTCCTCAAGCGCTGGCGCCAGGGCAAGGTGGTGCACAGTGAGGGCGAGGACTTTCTGGAGGTACAGTGGGCTGTCATGGCAGGGACACCACACTGTTGGGTGTGTCCCTCATGCCTGTTTGTCCTGCCCATGGCTGTTTGGGTGTTCCCCATCCCTGCCCAGGGCCTGTGGGTCCCCATATCACTCCAGCCATGGTGTCACCCACAGGTGAACAGCATGAAGGAGCTGTACTTGCTGCTGGAAGAGGAGGAACTAGCCCCACAGCAACAGGCAGACAACAAGATGTGTGCTGGGGACACCTGGACTCCCAACACGGTGAGCAGGGTGCCCATGAGCCCAGGGGGTGGATCAGGGTAGGATCAGCCCCTGCTGTGGCTGGTGGCTCCTCTTGGGGTGTGTGCCTGGGTGGGGATGGTCCCCTGCCCTGGTGGCTTCCCCTGTCCCTCACCTTGGCAGCAGCCTGCAGGGCTGGGATGCACAGAGGACAGCTCCCACAGAGTCCCAGCCTGCTGGGTCCCCTCATGCTGTGCTCACCCCTGTTCTCCTGCAGCCCAACGAGTGCATCAAGACTCTGGCAGACATGAAGGTGACCCTGAAGGAGCTGTGCACGGAGCTGCGGGAGGAGCGGCGCGGTGCCAGCGAGCTGCAGCAGCAGTTCACCAAGGCCAAGGCTGCCTGGGAGATGGAGCGTGCTGAGCTCAAGTGCCACATCGCCCAGGTGGGAGCCCTGGGCACCCCGTGGGCTGGCAGAGCCCCCCCTGTGCCTGCTGGGGGGCTGGGGGCCTGCCTGTGCCCTGTGCCAAGCGCTGGGCTGGGAGCAGGGTGGCACTGTGGGAATCTTAATTAGCAGCCACTCAGGCAGGAGAGTTTCCATGGCAACGGGGCTGGCATGGAAATGTGCCTGTGGAGCAGCAGAGGATGCTCTTTATTCCTCTGTCTGGGGAGGGTGGGATGGGACAGGGGCTCAGCATCCCCCCTGAGGACAGGCAGCTGAGAGCAGCATCAGAGCCCACCTCTGCCCCACCCCGAGTCACAGCACAGGATCCCTGTGGATGCTGCAGAAGGGGTGCACGGCTGCAGAGAAGGCAGGAGGTGGAGGGAGGGCAGCCTGGGCAGTGGGGGAAGCTCCTGCCTGTAGGATGAGTCCCACCAGTCCCTCAGCCCTGCCCTCCCAGTGCTGAGAGGTTCCCACTCATGCTGTGCTGGCAGCAGCCCATGGCTGCACATCAGCTCTGCTCCCCAGCACTTTCCAGGCAGGATTTCTCCTGGCAGAGCATGAGTCCCCAGTTCTCATATCTCCTCAAAAGCAAGCATAGCAGCTATGGTGGCACCGCCCCACTGGTGCTGCATCCTTGGGGGCCGCTCAGGTGATGGTGCCCCTCTCCAGGAGCCATGTCCTGCAGGCAGGAGCACAGCCAGGCAGGCAGGACATGCAGCCTGTGTCCTGCTGGGTGACCATCTGCTGGCCAGCTGGCATGATGTGGCTGCAAGCCATGGCTTGGCTGTGCCATGGGCAAGCCATGTTGTGTGTGTCACATCCTTGGGGACATGCTTATTGCCCAGCCTGGCAGCATGGCACTGGCAAGAGGGATTCCTGCAGCCCTGCCCATGTGCTGGAGATGTCCAGCACCACACTGGAGCCCTGGGTCCCTCACAGCCACCACTGTGTCCCCACAGCTGGAGTCAAAGGCAGGCAAAGGGATTGCAGAGCGTGCGCTGCCAGACTGGAAGGTGGCCCTGAAGAGGGAGCGTGAGGAGCACCAGCATCTCCTGGCCGAGTCCTACAGCGCTGTCATGGACCTCACCAAGCAGCTGCAGATCAGCGAGAAGAACTGGAACCAGGAGAAGGTGGAGCTGCTGGCTCGCTTCAAGGAGGAGCAGCAGCAGGCAGAGCAGCAAGTGAAGGACCTGCAGAACAAACTCAACCAGGTATGGTGTCCCCCATCCTGCACGTGTCCTCCAGCCTCTGCTGCTTGCCCCGAGAATGTTTCGTGCTTTTGCTTGCCCAGAGAGGCTCGTGTTGCACTTGTTGAGTGACCAATGCATTCTCCAGTTGCAGAAAGGATCCAGTCCATGGGCATTGAAGCACTCTGAAATGGAGAAGCATGGCAGCAACTGGAAAGAGGTGGGTAAGAGAGGGTGGAGTGCTCTCAGGATGCTCTTAGGGTCCAAGTTTGTGTTAAGGGTTAGAATAGAGGATGTGTGAGCCCAAATTAACACCCCCTTAAACAGCAAATGAGGCTGCAAGGGAGAGCACCAGAGAATGAGAGAGTGAAGTGCATGGCTGAACCCCCAGGAGCTTCTTTGGGGTTATAAAAAGCTGATTTTAAATAGATGTGGTTGCAGCAATCCCCATGCAGTCCTGGAACTGCTGTGCCTCGGTGTGTGGGGAAGCTGGTGGTGCTGGAGGGGAGCAGGATGCAGCCCCTGAGCTCCAGCCCATCTCTGTGCTCTGGTCCTGTGCCTTCTGACCCTGGAGCTTTCTCCTGTGCCCTCCTAGGCTCTCAATGAGAAAATCACAGACAAGGAGACAATCTCTGAAGCAGAAGCCAAGGGAACCAACCTCAAAAGGTGAGTGTGCTGATGCGTCCATAGTCCCTGGAACACAGAGGGGCCCCCTGGGCTTGACATCCCTGAGAGTCACAGGGGAGATGCAACCCTGTTCCAGGCTAGTCCTGGAAGCAAAGGGCTCCCTCTGAGGAGCAGGACTGGGTGCCCAGGAAGGTCCCATTGGGGTGGGAACAGAGTGCCTCAGCTGTCCCCCAATCCCCTTCCCTGCCCTGTTTTGATCCCTATCCTCTCACCTCCCACAGGACCAAGTCTGTTTCCTCCATGTCAGAGTTTGAAAGCTTGCTTGACTGTTCTCCCTACCTCTCTGGAAAGACCGTGCCAGGGCTGGGTGACCACGCCCGGTGCAAAAAGTCACCCTCAACCACCCAGATGCTGCCCAACGGGATCCGGGACAGCGCCAGCCTCCCTCCCTCCAACTGTACATATGTGAATATCGAACAACCTGTCCCCGACAGCCTGGCCAAGGAGAAGCTGGGCATCTCCTCCTGGGACTACTCACGGGCAAGCAGCCTCTCCGGGCATGACCCAGCTCAGAAGCAAATCCAGAGGAGCTACACAGCCCCTGACAAGACAGGGATCCGCATCTACTACAGCCCGCCGGTGGTGCGGCGGCTGGAGGCGCCTCTGGTGCACAACAAGGAGGGCAAGATCATGATCGAGCCCGGATTCCTGTTCACCATGGCCAAGCCCAAGGAGCCGGAGGAGTCGGCCAGCGCCGAGGGCACCTACAGCCAGTGGCTGTGCAACTTCTCCAAGCAGCAGCAGGAGCTGCTGGATGGTGGCACGGGGGAGAGCGCAGTGCCGCCGGTGCCACGCTTCCCCCCCTCGCTGCACGACCTGGAGATCTCCGGCAACATGAGCGACGACATGAAGGAGATCACCAACTGCGTGCGCCAGGCCATCCGCTCCAGCTCGCTCGAGAGGAAGGTGAAAAGCACCTCCAGCCAGACCGTGGGGCTGGCCCACGTGGGCACACAGACCATCCAGACGGTGAGCGTGGGCCTGCAGACCGACCTGCCCCGTGCTGCCGGCCTGCATGGCAAGAGCTGGTCCCCGCGCAGCTCCTCCCTCGTGTCCGTGCGCAGCAAGCAGATCTCCTCCTCCCTGGATAAGGTCCACTCCAGGATCGAGCGGCCATGCTGCTCCCCAAAATACGGCTCTCCAAAGCTCCAGAGGAGGTCTTCCTCCAAGCTGGACGCCTCCAAGGACAGGAGCCTGTGGAACTTGCACCAGAGCAAGCAGAACGGCTCTGCCTGGGCCCGCTCCACCACCACCCGCGACAGCCCCGTCCTCAGCAACATCAACGATGGCCTGTCCAGCCTGTTCAGTGTGGTGGAGCATGCGGGCAGCACCGAGTCCATCTGGAAGCCGGGCTGCCCTGAGAGCAGCCGGGCCAAGCCCGAAGCGCCCAAGTACGGCCTCGTGCAGGAGTTCTTCAGGAACGTCTGTGGGCGGGCACAGAGCCCCACTGCCCCCCAGGAGAAGAAGGAGGCGACTGGGGAAGAGAGCAAGAGAGCCGAGCACCCCAGCCCCGCCACCCACCATGAAAACATCTCCCGTGTCTTGAACAAGAAGGTCCTCAAGCAGGGCAGCTGCGAGGACCCCAAGCCCTCGTCCCCTGGCCAGGGCAGTAAGGACGCAGCCCTGCGGGACCCCGACCTCATCTCGGCTCTAGCCAGCGAGGTAACGAGGCACAGAGCCCCCCGGGGTGTCCCGCCGTGGCGGGGGACAGGGTGCCTGACCCCTCTAACTCCGCTGTGCCCTGTCTATCTTTGCAGGACACGGCGTGTGACTGCAGCTCCCAGTCCCTCACCTCGTGCTTTGCCCGGCCGTCCCGCTCCGCGGTCCGCCACTCCCCCTCCAAGTGCAAACTGCACCCCGCGGAGCCCCCCAGGGCGGAGGAGAAGCCGGGGGCCTCGAGTGAGTGAGGACGGGGGGCCGGGGGACGCAGCGTGCCTGCCATCCACTGTCCTGCCGGAAGAGCGCCCGCGCTGAGCCCGCGGGCCCCTCGCGGAGGCGGCGCGGGCTCATCTGTCTCCTAAACGTCCCCTCGGCCCCGGGGACGCTTAGGAAGCAGATGTGGAGCCAGAGGTAGCCCCGGGCTGCGGGGACACCCTGGCAGGGTGGCTGCATCACCTCCTGCCTGTGCAGAGATGGCACCGGGGCGTCCTGGTGCCACCGCGCTGGGAGTGTCAGCGAGACCCTGCTGTGCCGAGGGCTGAGAAAGGGAGAGCAGCCGGGGGAGGCTGTTGCTGTCGATAGGGAGGGCTGGGCCGCTGCAGGGGTGATGCTGCACCCACCCGCGGATGGAGGGTGCTGGTGCTGGCTGTGGCTGCAGCATCCTGCCCATCCCGGGCCCGTTGCCCGATTGCTGCGCGGTTGCATCAGCCGGGCTGAGTGTGCTTCCCCGGCAGGAAGGAGGAGGGAGGCTCCCTGTGCTCACCCGGGCTGGGCTGGCTGGGGGCCCTCCTCGGCCACCCTCCTGCTCTTGGGGTGCTGCTGAGGCCCTTGGCTGCTGGCAGGGGTCTGGGTGGTCCCCGGGCTCCTCCAGCTGCAGGTTGGGATTGCTGAGTGCACAGCGTGGGGAGAGGTGGCCTGTGCCTCTGTGTGTGTGTGTGTGCACATCCCCTGCTCCCAAGGGGTTGTGGTGCCCCTGCCTTGCACCCACCTCCCTGCTTGGGGCCACTTGTAGTTATTTCTTCTCCAAGTGCTGAATATACATATTTCTCTTTTTTTTTCTTTTCTCTTTTTTTTTTTTTTTTTTTTTGTTGTTTCTCCACTTCTGGCCCTGCCCAACTCCAGACAGCCTGCAATGTAAAACCAAGTGCATTTTAAAAATACCGAAATGAGCTACTTTGGAGAGGCACCAATTGGATTAAGAGATTGTGGTTTGGGAGGCTGCAGCCTGGCCCGTGGTCTGCGCCGCGCATCCCTCTGTCACCACCAGAAAAAGCCTTACCCAGGGAGGGAGGGGGCAGCAGCCACAGCCCCCACAGCACTGCAGAGCTCCTGGGGCTGGGGGACTGTGACCCAGTCCCACACAGAGCAGCCTTGGTGCCCCTGTGCAGCTCCAGGAGAGAGCAGAGATTTCTGAGGCAGCTGCCTGACCTATTTTCCAGCCGCCTGCCAGGGGCCAGGCAGGGATTCACCCAGATGGAGCTGCCTGCAGGTGCCTGGGGCTCAATGCATTGCTCTGGGGCTGTGTGCCTTGTTCTGGGAGCTCTGTGCACGGCTCCAAGGGCTCTGTATTGCCCCAGGGGCTCCATCCACTGCTCCAAGGGCTCTGCATTGCTCTGGGGCTCTGCACAGTGCTCCAGGGGCTCTGTACGCTGTTCCACGGGCTCTGTGCATCGCTCTGGAGCTCTGTACACCACTCCAAGGGCTCTGTGCATCGCTCTGGAGCTCTGTACACCACTCCCAGGGCCTCTGCACATTGTAATCTAGCAGTTTCTCTAAAGAGCTGCCGGTGCTGCCGAGGCTGCTGCCCTCTCCTGCCCGCAGCAGCTGCTGCATCACTGCCACGTCGCAGCCTCCGTCAGCATCTCCACGACAGCCGCTCACTGCCGGTGTCCCCGGACACACCAGCATCAGCCAGGGCCCAGCAGGCCCACTACCCATGGCCTTTTGCTCCTGCAGCACCCAGCCAGCCCCCAGGGGACCCTCATCACCCAGCTGGGTGCTGCCCACCCTCACCAGCAGCCAGGGCCGGGCTGTGTCCCTGCCTGCCACGGAGGAGTTGGGTCCAGCACTGCCACGGGCAATCTCCTGCTGTACATAGATGTTTTCGGGGTGGTTTTTAGCATTTTCATGGATAATTGGGGTTTTGGTTTGGTTTGGTTTTTTTTAAAAGACTCTCTACTTTTTTGGAATGTGGTTTCTCATTTTTAAAACTGCCTTTTAATTATTTGTAATATTGGTCAGTTCTGTCTTACTCTGTAAATAGCGGTGCTGGGCATTTCCCAGGGGGGCTGAGATGAGGCCGGCAAGGAATTTGTGGGGAAAATTTGCTTGAGGTGTGGAGGTGGCTGATTCTACTCCAGCCCCTCCATGATTCTGCCCCTGTCCACATGCCAGTGCCCAGCCTGGGGTGAAACCTGAGGTGTTTTGGGTAAAGCCGTTTGCCCCTGTCCTGTCCTCCTGCTTCCTCTCACCAGCCCATGCCAAGGTCGTATGAAGGGCACCTCCTGCCCCGATGACAGGCTCTCTGCCCACCCCATCCTGCACCCCTGTGTCATGCCTGCTTGTTGTGTGATGAATAAAGGCCCTGTGACCCCTCACCCCCACCCTTGGTGCTGCCTTCCCGTGCTGTGGTCGGGGGCTGTGCTGCCTGTCCTGTCTGGGGCAGTGCTGCTGCAGAGGGAGGTGTGGGGTGACCTGATCCTGTGCCTCTGTTCCTGCCATCCTGCCTGCTGCCCAGCCCACACACGGTGTCCCATGCTCTCCTCACCCACCTGTCTGTCCCTGACACGGTCCCCATGTGCTGACCCCAGCTGTGCCACACCAGCAGGGCTCCTTGTGGATCCTCACTGCCAGCACTGTCACCAGGCTGCCCGCAGCTCTGCATTGTCCCTGTGATGCTGGTGTCTGTCACAGCTGCCATGTGCCCTGTGACAGGGCACACACAGCCTGCACACACACCCACATCCCCCTTCCCCCACTGCCCATGGCTCCCTGCCCTTGTGCCCCTTGGTTGGACTCAATGATCTCAGAGGTCATTTCCAACCTTACTGATTCTGTGATTCCCTGATCACCTGCTGGTCCCAGCCTCCCCTCAGGTTCATTCCATTAAACTGTCCCACCTTGAGCTCCTCCATCACCCACCAAAACTCACCCTCCTTCTTCTGCTCTTCCATCATCCTTCATGTCCCTGCTCTTGTTCCATCCCTCTTTATTGTGCTCTTTCATCAACCCTAACCCAACCCAGTCCTCCTTCCTGTGCTACTCCATCCCATTCCTCCTTCCCTTGTTCCCAACCATACCCCATCCCTCCTGTGTATCTTCTTTTATGTCCCAACCCTTCTTCCACTGCTCCTCTGTTGTTCACCCATCCCTCATTCCTTGCAGTGATCTACTGTGTCCCATCCTTTTCTGCCACCCTCCTCCATCACCCACCAGATCCCATCCTTCTTTTCTGTGCCCATTCATCAGCCACCATATCCTGTACCTCCTTCCTGTCCTGCATCCTCCTTTGTGTCCTGTCCTTTCTTGTGCTCCACTGTCACTCACCACCTCCAATCCCCCCTGTTCCCCCCACTCCCTTCACATCCCATCCCTCCTTCCACAGTCCTTCCAGTGTGCTGTCATCAGCTGTGTCCCATCCCTCCCTGCCTT
>JAHXMQ010010625.1:953827-967561 GCA_020466415.1 Ammodramus savannarum pratensis | reverse complement strand
GTCACTTGGACAGCCCTTAGTTCTGTGCTGAAGTGTCTGTTAATAATCTCATATAAACTTCAGCCTGGGCAGCCTGTGGAGGTAAAAATATAACCATGAGGGAATTAAAAAAACAACCACCACTTATTGCAAAACTCTCTAATTAGACCCTGAGGTGTGAAAGTATTTGGATGAGGCCTGTTTTATGTGTAACCTGTGCCTCTGTTTCTCAAACCAGTTACCCCAGCTGCAGTGCTGGTAGTGCCTGGTGGGACCAGGGGCAGGAGGTAGAGCTTTGTTTTTAGAGTCCCTCTAGCCAAGGAGATGGGGCTTGGCCAGTGCTCCTGGCTTCTGCCATCTCTGGGAGAGTGTATTCACCTTCTGCTTTATTTATATTGGTGTATGACATTACACATCTAGAAAGGAGCAATAAAGATAGTAAAGGCTGCCAGAGCTTGTTGGAACTTTGTTTAACAAAATAATAAGTGCCTATGGTTCCTCTTCTGGGCCTAGAACAAACAGGGCATGCAAATATGAAATTAGGAGGTGTGGTTTGTTTGGTTTGGGTTTCTTTATATGATTTGACTTTAAAATGTAATCATGGATTTAGGGCCTTGTAGCCTTGAGGTTTCTTCCTATAAATATTGCTATAAGAAAAAACCAAACAACTATGAAAGCATGTTTAAAAAAGATTAATAAAATATACAAACCAGCCTCACACATCTGTTATGTGCACAGATGCTGGCTGTTGACATCCAGCCTTTCCTAGGGCTTCTACATGATGCAGTTGGCTCTGCTGCTCCCACTGGCTCCAGGATTTTGGATCATCCTGTGTCAAACTGACCATTCAATTCTTTGGTAACTTCCTGGATGACTTGTTACCCTTCCAGTGATGCCTCTTTCAATGCTCTTCTGGTGAAGAGAGCACCAGAGATGAGGTAGATTGTTGGTTTTGGCAGATATTATTTTGGAAGCACTGCTGAACACTACAATGCTCTGCTTCTGGAAATCAGGCACATTATGTGCACCTAAAATAGATAATAAATTACATTGAATGTATTAGTATTTTATGAAGTTGTAAACCTTGTACCTTCTTCAAGGGCAATGATAGTTGTAGATTCCATCACCGAAAGTGTAGCTCTTTTCTGGTGAGCTTTGAAATCTGCCAGTGTGGGAGAGGGTGACAAAACTGGGAGTTTCAGACAGCATTTCTCATCCCTCCAAAAGGGAATATCCCTGTGTTGTGGGGATGACTGAGTTGTGTGGGTAGTGCAGGAGTGGGGGAGCATCAATAGAAACATGGGATGTTAAAACAGGCAGTAGTGTAGTGCCTCAGGCATGTCAAGGCATGTGCTTTCCTGGCTTCTTTGAAATTTTTCCTCTCCCAGATATGTGCAGTCACCAAGCAGCATGGTGTGGTAGTGCAAGCAGCCCCTGTGTTTGGACACTCATTTATGAAGAACAGGCTTCATGAAGAAGGGACAGGGGGGACTCACAGCTTCTCCCCAGGTGTAGCTCCCTGACCTCTCTCCATAGGTGGATGGAGCCTCTCTTTGGCTGTGCCTGTTTGCAGCAAGGTCGTGATGGGTTTAAAATGAACTGATTTCATGTAACGGCTCTGAATTCCCTGCCCTAGGGTGCAGATGAGATACAAAGATGATGCTGCTCCAGGGCAGCATGGTGATGCTGCTTAAGGGTTTGAGGTTGTCACTTTGGCCTGAGGGGCAGGAAGACACAGGGATTGTGAGCTAAAAGTTGTTACCAAAGGCTCTGTGTGTGTGTGCTGAGACCCATTTTCCCTTGTCATATCTTGAGGTTCTTCTGTCCAAGTGTTTCATGTGCTGCATCCTCTGTTCTGTTCATTGCCAGTGAAATCTCCAAGGTGGTTCCCAGGTGAGTGGTTGTGCTAAAGGGATGAGATAAATCTCTGAGAACAGCAAACTGCCTCCTTCAGGCACATGTGGGGTGTGCTTTCCTGGATGCTGTGAGTCAGCAGATTGAGCACTGTGGTGCTCAGGCACTTGGCATGCTCACAGTCACTGGAAGTTGTTTTTCCATTGCAAGGAGTGACTTGAAAGCAGAACTTGACTCATCCCTGTCAGGTACACTTGCTGGTTTGCAGGGAGATGCAGGGAAGGGTGATAAGTTTGATGTTTTGGAGATCTCAAGCCCCATCCCTGCTTTGCAGAGCCTCTTCCATCCCAGGATGCCAGGCAGGGCAGGAGCAGGGAGCTGCCAATGTTCTCAGCCTCTGTTCTGCTGTTCTCTGCAGGGCAAGGAAGGAAAGGGACAGATATTAAAGCTTGGTGACACTTGATTACCCGGTGCCTGTGGTCTCCTGTGGTTTTGCCCATTCAGAAGCACCCCTGGATATGTGCCTCCATGGGAGGGCATTCCACATTATTGAAGATTTTCTCTGGAAGTAGTTTTTACTGAGCTCAAATACCACATAATCCTACTCCTGGACACAGAGTGGGATTTTTCTTGTCTGTTAAGTCAAATGTGTTAAGAGAGAAGGCACTCAGGTAGCACTTGGGTGGTTGCTCCATGGCAAAGCAGTGAGGACAGGGATTGTTTAATCTCTCCTGCCTGGGAGAGCAGCTCAGCTGCCTTGAATCAGGGGAGCAGCTTTCATTTGAGTTTTGTTGGGTCTTTTTCTTTCCAGCCTTTTGCTCAGAAGCCTTTGGTAGCTGCTTCTGGCAGGGATACAGCATCCATCCATATAAATCCAAGGGATTATCCAGGAAGTATTGGACCAGATAAACAAGTGGGATGTCCATAAGTGCCCAGGATTAAATGGCATGTGCCCCAGATAGGGGCAGGAACTTGAATGTGGAATTGCAGAGCTGCTGGCCAGGGTATACTGGTGGTATTTACAAAAGGCTGCAGTGCCAAGGGCTGGGAGGTTGCCAGTCCCCCTTAGCCCAGAGAGAGCAATGGAGAGGGTCCTGGGAACCAGTAAATCTGACTTGTATCCCTGGGGGTGCAGTGGAACAGGGTCACTGGGGGAGGTGGTGGAGCTGCTGGCAGACTGCCGGAGCACAAGGCTGGTGGCACTGAGCATGCAGGATGGCTCTTCTCACACCTCCTTGGGGAGCTTTCCCACAAAAAATTGTTCAGGAAAGTAGTTCAAGTGTGCCTGGAACAACAGTGTTTTTATGGAGCCTCTTTAGCCTTGCCCTTTGCTTCCTCACTTTCAGTGGACACTCTCCAGGGTCAGCAGCAGGACTGCCAAGGACAGTGTTGAAACAGAATTGCTGGTGCTGGCCAGGCTGATGTGCTCCAGAAACAGCATCTCCTGCTGCTGTTGCACCTGGAGGCCAAACACCAGCCATGGTTCTGACCTAACATGGTACTTCAGTTTAGTCTGAGAGGCTCTTGGCTGAGCTGCTGTGTAAATGACACCAGTGACAATTTTTATGTTCTTATTTAGTATTTTTTCCTCATCCTCCTCATTGCTCTGACAGCTCTCTAGATTCAGCATGAGGGATTTAATAATTTGTGCTGAACCTAGAGCCCTACCTGAAAAAGTTGGTTTTGTGCAATGCTGTCTTTCTGCATGGTTTTGGAGCTGTGGTTGTTACAATAACTACCTGGAGCAGTATGAGAGGTGGGTGTGCACGGACAATGGCACCTGGATTTTCTCATGTCTGTGAAACTTTTGTCTAGTTCTGCTGGCAGCTGTTACAAACAACTGGATATGTTTTAAAAATACTTGGCTGCTTTAGGGAGGGGCACTGTGGTTGTGCAGTGATGGCATATTACAAATATTGGCTGGAGATTTGAAACTTGCAGTGGATAAATGGAGTTCATGGACAGAGAGGATGGTGAACTTCTGTATGGATTCAGGACACGGAAGATCAGAGCCTTCAGTTTGCTCATTGGACTAGAAAACCTGATTATTTTAGCTGTGTGAATGGCTTGTGTGTTCTCCCTTGGCACCCTGAATGGAGCAGCAGTGACAGGGACTCCAGCTACACGTGGGTGAGACTTGCTCCAAGTAGGGGACAAAATGCTCAGGCTTTGCCAACAGAGGTGTGAGTGGGTGCTCGTTCAAAGCGTGGCATTTTCTGGTGGGTTGCTGCCCTTGCTGTGCCTGGGGGACTCTGTGCCCAGAGCTCCTGGGCTGAAGTGTTGATGGACAGTGGTTTCACAAGAGCTCTCACCTCCCCCCTTTTGGAGCAGGGTTTCAGTTCTCTGTTTGCATTTCTGCACATCATTTGGAAATGTCGAAATGAGGTGCGGTATGAAATTATGAGCCCTGGCAGCTTGCCATTAATACATTTGCATAGATGTCACCTCCCTTGTTCAGGGGAATCCCTCAAGGAAGTTGAGGGCCCTCCTGTTTGCTTTGTCACACCTAGCTACCTGATAGTGCCCATAAAAATGTGGCTGTCCCATTCCTGGGGTCAAGGCCAGGTTGGACAGAGCTTGTAACAACCTGGTCTAGTGGCAGGTGTCCATGCCCATGGAACCAGATTGTCTTTAAGGTCTCTTCCAACCCAAACCATTCATTGTATGATTCATGCAGTGATAGTGAAGCATGGTTTCCATTCCTCTTGCCACTCACCACCTTCTAAGAGACGTTCCTTAAACGACATTCCAGCAGGTGACACCTGGCCTTCACCTGTGGAGGTCATGATGCATGAAATTGAAATGTCCACCAAAAATCTGATTAAAAGCCTAATTTCCTACTATGCCCTTCATGGATATTGTTTGAACCTCCATTGAAATTGCCTTGCCTGGCTTTCTGTGTTTCCAGAAGCTCTACAAAATCTGGCAGAATGCTTCCACCAGGGATGCATCTATTTCCCAAAATGGGGCATTTCCCAGCGGCAGACAGCTTGTTGATTATTTTACTTACAGAAGCTTCACCCAGGGTGTGTTCAACAGCCCAACTGTAAATTGTTTAAACAAGCAATCAGCTGTTTTCTATTGAATATAAGCCTTACTCCCACTGGACTGGTAAAAATAGTCCATGCTCATTTGAAAACTCAACTGATGGTAAATATCTAAAATGTTTCCTCTACTGTCAAACTCTCATATTCATCTGCAGCATTCAGTGGTTTTGGCTGATAGGGTTACAAGTGCTGGCTGAGGGCAGCCACACTCTGACGTGCTGGGTCAGTCTTGCACATGATCTCTGTTGCAATGCTATATGATTATTTTGTTTTTAAAAAAGTAATCAAAATTTGCTTGAAAAAACCTCTCCCCTAAATAAAATAGGCAAAAAGCTGTTGTTTTTCTTCACTGGTTGTTTTCTTGTGTTTTAAAGTACTTCAGAAAGTAAGAGTTAATGCTTTTCTTCTTGACATGGTGGTTACTCAGTATCAAGCAAGTAGGAAAATTATGAAGCCACAGAGAGCAAATTCTCCTTGCTGAGCCCATCATCACAGAGTGGCTGCTGACAGCGTCACCAGGGTATTTACATGTGGTCTGTGTGACTTGTAAAATTACTTATCTTGTCAAATGAGTCAGGGTGAGAGTGCATTTCCCTTGAAGAGGGATTTCCTGGCTGCTGTTGATCCTGTGTTCCCCAAAACTCTTCCAAGGGGTGTTGTGGCTCTCAGGTGTGAGCACAGAGTGTACAAATCCCATGGCACTGAGTTCACCTGCCCATGTTGGCTGATGAACCAGGAGCACTGGGAGGTGTTGGTTCCTTTAGAGATGTCTGAGCATCCCACTGCCTAAAGAAAGGGGCTTGAAGTAGATTTTAGGGCATAGCCTGGCATGAGTGGGATAACTGGAGGGAATTTTGGTAGGTTGATAAATAGAGAGTGGTTTTGGAGCAGTGTCCACCTCTGGGTTTTGTGGTGTAGGATCACTCAGGGTATGGCAGAGTGAACAGTGGTTGGGCTGCACAAGATAAATATTATTTCTTTAGATGCATCTGGTATTTGTTCAGCCTCTGAAAGGCTGCAGATACAAAGAGCAGCTGGGAATGTATTTAATGAGATGGAAGGACAGAAAGATGGATGTGGTTTTCCTATGAGACAGTAGCAGCTATGCAGGGTACTGGGTGTTTGCTTTGTAGGCTGTGTGTCCATATAGCTGTTTGTAAAGGTAAGTAAAGGATTGATTCCTTGATCAAAGAGCAGATGGTGACCCAGTATCCCTGTGGAAACAAGCTCCATTTGGGCTGTTCTGTAAAATACATAGTGCCTGTTTTGGAGTCAGTTGGGCTGGAGGGGATGAACACAGAACATTGTTCCCTGTAGAGCGCAGGGCTCCTGCTTTGACACAGCTGGTTTGGATTTCATAACAGCAACAGGAGCCTGTTCATGCTAGATGCATGATCAACTTCAAGTTGGGATGGTTTGGCTGAGAGATGATTTGAGAGCAGAGCTTGGTTAGGCCCTACCTAAGTGTATGGGGGACACTGGAGGGGAAAACTGATGGATGGTTCTAATGCAGTGGTCAGAGTCAACTGTGTGGATTAAACTGGTAAGATTCTTCTTTTCTCTGGACTTTCTGTCCCCACGTTTTCTCAACAATGTTCTCTCAGTGCTGCCAAATATTTGTGAACACACTGGGAAAACCTTTTCACCAGCCCCTCCCAAGCTGAGCTCTGTCATTACGCAACTTCTTCTTTCTTTATCCGTGGTGTGATACAAGAGGATTTAACCGTGGCGATGGTGGGGTTGAGCTTTCTGGTAAACTTGCCTCTCAAGGAACCTCAGGCTTCCCAGAACTCCTTTGGGAATTCTGCATTACTGCAATGGGAGATGGTGACGTTAGGCATGGGCAGGGCTGGGCAGTCTGCCCCGTTATTATGAAATGTTCTCACGGAGGTTTTTTTGCAGACCTGCTGCAGACCCATCTGTTTGTGCAGTTAAGGGCATTTCCATATTGAACAATCCATGCAAATACCACATTTTTTGTTCTGATGAAAGGGTGTCTTTTTCTGGTTATCTTGCACAGCTGCTCTCCCCAAACTTCATGTTTCAATGTAATCTATTTTCTCAAAAAGAGATTTTAAAGGCTGTCTTTACTCGAGTGCCATTCCTCTCTCAAATGACATAAGCAAGGCTGCGGCGTAGGGAGAAATCTTATTTATTTTTCAGTTTTGCCTGCTGCTGTTCTGAGAAACCAAGGTGTGTCCAGGCAGAGCCTTTCCAGGCAGCAGTTTTGGGGCTGCCCTGGGAGCAGCCGTGGCAGGGGTGTGTGAGCACTGACACCAGGGTGGCCCAGCACGCCGGGGGCTCTTGCTGCCCATGCGGCTCACACGTGAGCACATTCCCCACATGGCAGCAGCCTGGCTGGCCCAGCTCTGCCTGGCATTTTGGCTGCTCTAATTCTGGATGTGGAACGGATCAGGAAGCCCAAGAGCCCTCCTGGCCGCCCCTGGTGACCTTGCACGTGAAGAGCTGTCACCACAGCAGCAAAATTCCTTCCTTTGCTCTGTATCCTGCTCTGGGGACAGGCTGCTGGTGAAGCAGGAGCTGGAGATCTCTCATGATGCATTTGGTTCCATGTTTAGAAGGGATTTTGGGCTCTGAGCACGTTTTAGCTTAGATGGCAACAGAGATGTTCTAGGGCAGACATTCCCACAGTCCCCATCTCTGCTCTGCTGGAGTCACAGAATCACACAATTAACTACATTGGAAAAGACCTTTGAGATCATTGAGTTTCTCTGTGGTTCCTCACTGTGTGAATTGTTCCTGTGACATGGCATCATCTGATAAAGGTTTCTTTCCCTCTTACAACACCTTTTCCAAACTGGGAATCAGTGTTTTCTTAAGGGTGCTTTCCAGTTGGTAAAATGCAGAACCTTTGTCCTGTATTAAGAAAAATTGCTCTGTGGGCTGCCATCACATCTCTCCCAGTCAGAAAATGAGACTTGGTAGCTTTGAGATGATTTGCTGTGCTCTGAAAATTTATCTTTTAGGTGCCCCCCACCTGTGCTTGGTAACTTTGGGTTGCTGCTTTTACTCAGTCAGAGAATGTTTTGGGTTGGAAGGGACATTAAAGCTCATCTTGTTCTACCCCCAGCCATGGGCAGGGACACCTTCCACCATCCCAGGGTGCTCCCAGCCCTGTCCAGCCTGGCCTTGGGCACTGCCAGGGATGGAGCAGCCCCAGCTTCTCTGGGCACCCTGTGCCAGGGCCTGCCCACTCTCACAGGGAAGAATTTCTTCCTAATATCCAAGCTAAACCCTTTCTCTTTCAGTTTAAAGCCGTTGTTGTTTGCAAAAAGGGAGTGAATGATGTGTTCACAGGAGCTTAGAGGAGAAACTTAAATGATCTGCAGCCCCTTTGGTGCTCAGTGGAGCACTTCCAGGGATCAGGAAGGCTTTGGCTTTGTCCTTAGGTTGGTTTGGTCGGTGATTTTCTGTTTCTGACTGTACAGATCCACAGATGGTCTGGCAGATCTTGAAAACTTCGAACACTTCACTTGCTTGGCTTCATTTCCTCCTTTTCTCCTGTAAATCACCTTCTCCATGGTGTTGTAGCCCTTGTAAACCACAATTATCATCCTCAATTCCTTTGAAAACTGTAATTGCCACTGATGCAACCTGTGCTTCCTGCTGCTCTGTGCCAACGCTGGGGCAGCTTTGCCTAGGGAGTCGTAGTCATCTGTTGCTCAAACAAATAACGCAAATAACTTTTCTTTAGAAATGTGGTGAAAGAGAAGAACCAAACAGTGTTGATGATTCATTTCCAGGTCAGCTTTGCTTGGTCTGTTTGGGTCTGTTTGCTCTGGGAAGTGTGTGTCCCCATGGCCATTGAGTTCCTGTGCCTCCCTTGTGTTTGCCACCCTACAGCTGAGGTGGGCACAGCTCACTTGGTAGGTGATGGGTGGGTGAAGCAGACCATGTTTTGGAAAGTCCTATAGTGAGCCATGGTTGCTTGGCAGAGCACAGCAACTTCTGAGCCTGCTTTGGTGCAAATATCCAGGAGAGCATCTGGGCACAGCATCCCTCTCCCAACTGCTGCTCTGCATCCCTGACTGCTCCGCAGGGTCAGTGCTGGAGCTAGTGGGGCTCTGCAGAAATGCTTGCCTGCTCCTACAGACCACCTTGCCTGCTCCTACAGACCACCTTCCCTACTACACTGTGTATCTACAGCAGTAAATCACTTGCTCACCTGCATGGTGACTCTAACAGAGAAGCTTAACCTTGATTTACTCCCTGGGCATCAGGTGAAACAGCTCTGTGGCTCTGCACCTCCAAGGTCAAACTCCCAGCTGAGTAGGCAGTCTGTGAGCCCCCTGTAAGTGTGGCAGTGCCACAGAGGTGACAAGTGTTCAGCTTTCCCACCTGGTGTTTTCTCCATGCAATTGTTCCTTGGTCTGTGCCATGGGGCTTTGTGTGTCACAGCATCTGCTCTGGAGGGGCAGCTCCTTGTTTAACTGCTGGCAGAAGGGAGCAGGAGGGTAAGAGCTCTGCAGGGCCTGGGCTGCCTTGCACGTGTTGACAGGGATCTGTTTTGAGCAGGGCTGGGCACTGCCATCCTGCACACTGCAGTGGTGGTGGTGCCCGATGCCCTTGGGGTGTCTGGCCCTGGCAAGGGTTGGCTGCAGGCAGATACAAAACTCTCCTCTTTGCAGGAAACCTGACTTCTTCAACAAATCACAATTTCTAGGAGAAGATCTGCCTCAGAGGGCCTCCAGTTGTGCATCTGTGTGTTTAGTTAGAGAACTTGGATTTACTGGGTCAGTGGCTGGTTCAGTGGAGATCTTAGAGTCAGATTGGGTTGGTTGGAAGGGACCTTAGAGGTCATTTAGTTCTACTCCCTGCTATAGACAGGAACACCTTCCACCATCCCAGGTGCTCCAAGCCCTGTCCAGCCTGGCCTGGGACACTTCCAGGGTTCCAGGGGCAGCCCCAGCTTCTCTGGGCACCCTGTGCCAGGGCCTCATCACCCTCACAGGGAAGAATTTCTTCCTTATGTATTCCATATGGCCAAACTTGTCTTTTCCAGCTGAGAATTCACACAACATGCAATATGTAAAACACAGGCTTCTCAAGTGCTAAAAATCTCAAATGCATTCCTGCCATGAGCCAGATGATACTGTAAAATTTTGGATTACAGTTGCTAAATGTAGGACTTGGTTTGAAGATGAAAAAAATGTCAGACTCACTGTGCTTCACCACGTATTTCATCTAATGATGTATCTGGGATGTTTGGGGAGCTGAGAATTGGATTTTCCCATCAGAAGAAGCCTTGCTGTTAGAGCACAGATTGCACATGAACAATCACAGCAGTGCTGCTGCCACCTACTTTCACCAATAGATCTTTAAAAAAATATGTATTTGGGGAGTGTTGGATTTGGTGGGGTTAGAACTGTGGAGGTGAGTTCTGCAGCACTGTTTTCAGAAGAGTGAGGTTTATTTTTGCAGTTTTATCTCTTTTTCAGTTGAATTTGGACAGGGGAGCCCATGTGGGACACTTGGGGCTGACAGCTCTTGCTGATGTCAGAAGGGCATTGTTGGGAAGGTGCTGCTGGCAGAAGATGGATGCCATGAGTTTACAGGCTCAGTTTTGATGCAGAGAGCATTCAGTAGCTTGCAAGTGGGCATTCCTTTAAATGCTCTGTCTAAAATCCATCATTCACTGGGCTTTTGTGCCAGAGCAGAGTCCTGAGCAGCCTGAGTGCTGCTGTAGCCCACTGAGTACAGCTGTGGGCACTCCAGACTATTTTCAGAGGCTTGGATACGTAAAACAATTGCCTGCTCTTGGGAGACTGCTCGAGGCCTTGGCTGGAGATGCATCGAAAGGAGGCATCTTGTCCTATAGAAACAAGGACATGGTTTGTTTCCCATTGAACAAAAGCTCTTCTTAAAATCTGAAGCCTGAGGTTTGCCCTGCTGGTGGTAGGGGAGCTGTTTTGCAGTCACGCCAGTGGATGGAAAGGACTTTGAAAAACCCCTGAAAATCCTTGTAAAAGTTTTAACTTCTCTTTGAGTCTGCTCTGTGCTTTTCCTGCAGTGCCTTATGCAAGAGGCCTTAGGACGAGCCTGGGTACATTCCTTGGCCTGAATGTCCCTCCAAAATGCTGCCAAGGAGGAGGACCTGGCGTGTTTGGGATGTGCCTCTGTTGTGCAGGGACAGCAGGAATGTCCCAGCAGTGCCTCGTGCCGGGTGGCTCAGGGCAGCTCTGTGTCCCTCATGGGCACTCCCCTGAGAGCCACAGCTTGGCTGCCCTGCCTGCCTGTCCCCTTGGCTGCTCAGCCCCCCGATAGCACACTGGGCAGCCTGTGATAGCCTTTCCTCCTCATGTGTTCCTCTCTTAGTAAAGGCTGGAATTAGATCCTTTACTGGGCCGGAGCATGGACAAAGGGACATCCTTCCTCCTGCCCTGTTGTTGAGCTGGGGGCTGCTTGCACAGGGCCTGCCTGTGGTGCCCTGCAGACCCCAGTGACCTTCAGGTGAGGGATTAGTGGGCTGGGATGCTCCAGCTTGCATTTGGAAGCATTATAATTGCCTTTTAAGAGCTATTCTATGGCAAGGCTCATGGCTGAGGGGAGAGCTGCACACACAGTGATGCTGTACATCTGGACACAAGCAGGTTTGCACAGCACCTGCCTTGATGTAGGTGCACAAAGGAAAAGCTGGATGGTGAGGGAAGGCACTCAGTGTGCAGCCAGACACAGCAGAAGCAGATGCTGTTCCTGTGAGCCAGATCAGTTACAGCTGCTCAGCCCAGCCCTGGAATCAGCTCTTGCATCTTTGACCTCAAGGAACAGAATGAAAAAGGGAAACTGATTTCCTGGTTTCTCTTTCCTAGCTGAGAGTCCTGCTGTAAGGACCTTGACTAATAGTTTCACATGTCATTTAGCTCAAAGTGGTGCTTCTGGCTGTGATGGGAAAAAGAGGAAAATTCTGGGATGTCAAGGCTGAGCTGCCTGCCTTGGACACTGGTTCACATTCCCACACTTTGCTTTAGCATTGTATTCTTGTGTCTCTCCCCTTTGCTCTTAGAAGGGGCCAAACTTGCATAAAACATCAAGCAGGGAATCACCCTTCCAGCAGCCAGTGGTGGGAGGATTCCCTGTCCTGTGTCCGTGCAGGTATCCATGGTCCCAGTTGCTGCAGAGCACTGTGGAAGCCAGGAGTGTAACTGGGTATCAAGAGGGATAAGGCAGGTGTGTAAGCAGCAGCTGCACAAATGATGATCCAGGTGTAGACCCCAGTTTTGAAACTCCTGTTCTACATGGGGCAGGGCCAGAGCTTGTATCAGTGAGGCCCTCCCAGCTCCTGTGGTTTCTCCACCAGGACCATGTCTGCATTGGAGCATGTGGTCACTGTTGTGTTGGCACAGAATGACATGATTGACAGCACTACTTGGGAAATTAGGGTGTTGCTGTATGCATTTCTGCATCCTAGAAGCCTTCCTGCAGTTTGTATTGCTGGGAGAAGTGGTTTTCCTAGAATTCCATACTTAGTTTTGGAGTGCTCTGTTTGACATGTTGAAGAGGTGAAGTTTCTGTTTCAGAGCTAGGCAGAGCCTGGCTGCAATCCTGAGGGAGCACACGGCATGGAAGTGCTTCCTGGCCTCTCCCCAGCACCAGTGGTGCTTTTCATTTGGCTGCACACACCAAGGGGACACTTTTCAGAAGCACTGGCAGCTGAGAGTGATGTGATAGCCCTGCTCATCTATGGATCACTGGAGTTTCTGTGCTGGCTGCCTTGGAGAGACCTGCAGAAGTGTCTGTGTCCTTCCAGAGGGCAGGAGACTGCTGTTGCTCAACTGTGAAGTCATGTCAAGTTCTTTATGAATCTCCTGATACTTTGGGAGTGCCACCTGATTTGCATGGCTGAAGTGTTGAGTCACTTTAAAATTTTGCTTCAGTAGCAAATCATTTCCCTGGGGATGTGACATTCCTGTCCCTTGGCTCTCCTTCCCATCAGAGCCTGGGCTGCAGGAGCTTGGAGTTGGTTCACAGAGGAGCACAGGGAGAATAAGGCAGAGCAAGCATGACCCTGAACAAACATACATGGGTGTATTTATATATGACCTTGGAAAACAAGACAGGCCTTGGCATCCCATCACAGCCCATCAGATGTCAGGTATTTGGGGGCTGTGTTTCATACCAAGATATCTGCAGGCATGAGCACCCAGGAGAGAGAGAGCCATGCCATAAATCCCAGAGTGCTCCTGAGCCTGAGCACTCTTAGCTTTGGTTCTTTGTTGAGCTTTGGACTTTTCTTGCCTCTCTGAAAGTGCCAGTGTTTTCATCTCACACATTCAGTTGCTTTTAGTAGTGATCTACTCAGGACTGGGCACTTTGGACTTGATTTTCCTACTATCAGTCTAGAGCTGGATTTCTGGAGTTTGGTTACTCTGTGCTCAGAAGGGCAGGTGAGGACGTATTTGTTGGCCAGAGCAGTTTTCAGTGTCACTCTTATCTTGTACTGCTGCACAGTAACAGAGATTATCTTGCTTTTCCAGGGAAGGGAATGAACCTGGGGATTCCGCGAAGATCACCTACCGTGAGCTGCTGCACAAAGTGTGCCAGTTTGCCAATGTCCTCCGCAGCCAAGGTACACAGCTGGGGCAGCACAGCACTGCATTCAGGGGAGGCATTTGGCCAAGGGTTTGGAGGTTGGGGTCACTGCTTGTGTGGTTGCCAGTCTGTTGAGTAATTTTCATTTATTTGTTCTGCAATGCACAGATTCATTCCTGGCTCTGTCAGTGAAAACTGATCAGTGCTGGTCATATCAGCTGTACAAGGAAGAAATCAGTGTTTAATGATGCTCTGGGGTTTTCCAGCAAGCAGTGGGCTCTGGTTACTTTCCTGTTCCCTTCAG
>JAHXMQ010010625.1:903312-913683 GCA_020466415.1 Ammodramus savannarum pratensis | reverse complement strand
GAGGATTTGTGCCTGTTCTTTGCCTCACGCCCTTCTCTGTGTATTTCTGTTGCTCTAAGCGGAGGATTTGTGCCTGTTCTTTGCCTCATGCCCTTCTCTGTGTATTTCTGTTGCTCTAAGCGGAGAATCTGGTGCTGGTAAGACTGTAAACACCAAGCGGGTCATTCAGTACTTTGCCATTGTCGCAGCCTTGGGCGACACACCGGGCAAGAAATTAGTAAGATCTTCTTTTCAAACATGTTCTTGTTGTTTTCTTCCTTTCTTTCTTTTTTTGTTTTTTAATTTTTTTCCCCACCTTCCCCTTTCTTCTTACTTTTTCTTCCCCAACTTTTTGCTTTTGGTCTGACCCACCCAGGGCTTGGCTTTTCCCTGACTTTTGAACAAGCAAGGCTTGAAATTATTCTGCTCAAGGGGAAATGGATTTTTTTTTTTTCATATGGCTGCTCAATCTGTGCAGCCTGGAAGAGGTGCTTCAGTTGTTCTCTTTCTCTTCTCTTCCTCTTTCAACACCCCAGTGATCCTCTTAAGGAACACTAAAGCGATGAAGTAAACCTTCCATTTCCCACCTTGCCTCTTTTAAGCCTTGCTTTTCAGCATTTTCTCCTTTTTTTTCCCTCCTTTTGTTGATTTTGACCCTTTTCTACCTTGTGCTTTTCTTGCTCTTGTTTTGAATCTTGCTTTTCTTTGGTGCTGGTTATTTTTGAGCTGCCCTTGCAATTGCTTATTTCTTCTGGATACTTTGAGGCTCCAGCCTGCTTTCCCCTCGAGGAAGCAAACTGGCTGCTTTAGGTATCAGACAAGCAATACTTCAGAATTATTTTCTTTCCTCTTCTTCAAGTTTGAATTTAACTGTTCTTGCTTTTTGATGCATTTCTTTGTTTTCTTGAGCTAATCTATTTAACAACTTTTTGGCCTCTCCTATAAAGTTTAATCCTCCGAGTTTTTTTTTTTTCTCTTGGACTTTTTTTTTTTGGCACTAAATGGTCATGCCCTGCTTTTCTGACCATGGTTCTTGTGGTTCTTGCCTGGCTTTTCTGGATTTCTAAAGATCATTTTCTCTCCTTTCTCTAGGCAGCTCTTGCCACTAAAACTGGGGTAAGTGTTGTGGGCTCTGTAATGCTGAGGACAGAGTTCTGCTGCACCATAGATCTATGATGGGGTGATGTGTGGGGCCTCCTCCTTAGGTCTGGGAGCACCACCTGGGCAGTGTTTAGTTCTCCTCTTGGCTTTGTACCTGCCTCCTTCCCACAGCTGGAAACTTTACTGTTTGATCTCTTTCTGCCTTTCTGACTCCAGCCTCTCCTTCAAGGGATAATTACTCTGGGTAGAAACATTCATTTCTATCTAGAGCTGATGTCTTTGCCTGGGGGACATTTCTGAGGTGTTTCCTTCAAGGAAACCCAGCAAAGGTTCATCCCCTGTGACTCCCAACACCCCAAGGGCTCACTCACACATCCTTGGTTTCTCTGAGCCTTTAGCTGGTGCACACCCTTGCCTGGGGGTGTTCATCATCACACAGTGTCCACTGGGACAAACAGGGTGAGACAGCTCAGGGGCTGGACCTATGGGTCTTGGGGCTGCCCAGGCCAGGCTGAATTTAGAGATAAGAGCTCAAGGAGTACTCAGGTGTGTTGGTGACTGTGTGATGCACAGCTGCTCCCTGTCTCCTTTGCCCTTCACACATCTGAGCTGCAGCGGTGGGGAGCAGTTGTGGTTCCAGCCTTGGAAAGAGAGGGTGGCTCTGGGTGGGCAGTGCCCAGAGCTGATATTCCCCACCTGAGGAAAACCCTGTGGATTGGAATGTGTCAGAGCATGGGCAAAGCTCTCATGAAAAGTCCTGCAGGTGTTTGTGGCACCAAACTCTGTAGCAGGTGTCAAACCCCACCATCCTCCATGTGGTGTAGCATTCTCTTGCTCCTCTCCTCAAATCCTCCTCCTGCTTTACCTGCATTAGGCAGAGGCTGTCTCTTTATCCTTGAACAGAGAAACACACATGGAAAAACGAGGTTAGGACAGGATTCATCTTGGGGCTTGCTCAGGAGAGCCCCAGTATTCCAGCAGATCATGCCAGCTGGCACTTGTGGTGTATTCCCATCACAGGGACCCTGCAATGCATGTTGTTGGTGTAGGGACCTTGTTTCACAATGTGCTGTTGATGTGAGCTGCCCTAGACTTTGGTTTGGTGGAAGAGGAAATGCCTGACACCAGAGAGCCTGAAATGGTTCAGCCTGTTGTGACAACATGAGCTTGCTCTTGGTTTGCATTGTGTAGCTCCTGAGAAAGGGGGCAAGGACTGCTGTGTGCAGAGGGGACAGCAGCCTGGGGCTGGTGCCAGCTCTGTGGCCCTCTGCTCACCAGTTTGGGTGAGGAGAAGGCACAGAGGGCACTGCTGCAAACCCAGCTGTGCTGATAAACGGAGATGCCTCGGGGGCAGCAGGTCCCAGGGACAGCTGAGGAGTGCAGCAAGCAGCCCCTGGCACTGCTCTGTGCTCTTGGTGACAGATCCCCTCTGGCTGTGTGACACGCCCTTTGGTTTTGTCCCCCAGGGCACCCTCGAGGATCAAATCATCGAGGCTAACCCTGCCATGGAGGCTTTTGGCAATGCCAAAACCATAAGGAACGACAACTCCTCGCGTTTTGTGAGTGCCTCGCAGGCAGGGAGCTGTGGTGCTGGGGTGGGCTGCATGCACAGGGGGCCACAGGCACATGGCAGGGAGATGGATCTGCTTCCCAGTGGCACTGGACTGCCAGAGCCACGTTGTTCTGGTTTTTCAGTGCAGCAAATGGTGGCCAGCACAAACAGCCCTGGTGTCACAGCCTGTGACATCCCTGGCAGGACCAAGGCTAAGAGGGACACTGAGCACAGCCTGGGGTGCTGTGGGACAGACAAGTGTGTCCCTTCCAGGAAGCAGCCCCGTTTTTGCTGAGGCCAGCCTGGCTCTGCTGTGCCTGCAGGGGAGGGAGGCACTGCTGGGGGAGACCCTGAGCCCAGCACGGAGCAGGGGCTGCAGGCAGGCTCTGTGTCACAGAATGCTCAGGGGTAAGAATAGACCTGAGGACAGGGGTTTAGCTGCTGTCAGTGAAATTTCTGCCTGCCTGGTATTTAAACCCTTGGGCAGTGCTCTTTGAGCTTCTTCACATTACAAAGCAGAGAACTTCACCCCTTTACAGAGTTCAGTAAATTGCCTAGCATCAGCAGAAGCTCAAGAAGGGGGAAATGAATTCAGTTTCTAAGGGCTGTTCAGAGCTGTAGCTCTGTAGACAAGCCCAGCATTTAACTCCTGTGGGTGTTTTCAGGGCAAGTTCATCCGCATCCACTTTGGTCCCTCAGGGAAATTGGCCTCTGCAGACATTGACATCTGTGAGTAGCTGCCCTGGGGAGGGAATTCATCCCACATTGTGCTCAGCTCTGAGAAGGGACAAGCCCTGCTCTGATCCCTCTGCCCTATTTCATTCTAGATCTTCTGGAAAAATCCAGAGTGATTTTCCAGCAACCCAAAGAGCGGAGCTACCACATCTTCTACCAGATCCTGTCTGGGAAGAAACCAGAGCTGCAAGGTGAGGCAGCCAAAGGTGCAGCACAGCCCTTAGAGCAGGATGGACGGAAAACAGCCCCAGAGAGCTCTGTTTGCACTTTGTTTCCACGGGAATGAGCAGACCCAGCTCACCATGCAGGTTCTGCCTTGAATGCTTTGCTGGCTGTGCAGGATCATGGGATTGGTGGAATTCAGGGTGGGAGGGATATGAAGAAGCCATCTAGCCCAGCCTCCATTACCCTCACAGGCGGAGAAGCCAGACTAAAGCCCTTTCTGCCACTGTGTAGGAGCAGAGGTCACCCAGGCTCTGTCTGCAAGGTGGGAATGTGCCTTGCACAGGGTCCTCGTGGGCTGGTGGGCACAGCACTGACCTCAGCGTGTGCAGGCTGCACATTTACTCATTTTGGGATGGAGGGAAGTGTTTTGCAGCCTCCTCAGCCAGTGAGATGAGCTGTTCCAGGTGAGCTGGGACACAGCTACCCAGCTCTCTCTGGGCACTGCTGTGGATGTGATCCTCAGGACACTGCTGTAGATGTGATCCTCAGGACAGTGGTGTAGATGTGATCCTCAGGACAATGGTGTAGATGTGATCCTCAGGACAGCTCCACTGGTCTGAGGTTGTGCTGGGGCAGCTCTGAGCAGCCTCCTGGTGCCACATCCCACTCAGGAAGCCTTTCCCCACGCAGAAGGATGGCTGGCTCAGCCCCTGGGGTGCTCAGCTCTTGGCTGAGGGCTCCTGAGCTTGGTGCTGAACAGCACCTTATTAGGCAGGTCTGAGGGAGCAGTAATCTTATCTGGAGTCACAAGGGCATGGTGGCCACTTCTAAATCAGTCTGCAGCCAGGCCATATCCCAAGATAGCAAGCAGGAGGCAAGCACACAAGAGGTGGACCCACGTGTGGACCTGCCTGTGCTGGAAGAGGCTGTTCCTCCCCCAGCTGGTGAGGCTGGGGAAGCCTTCCTGCTCCATCTGTGTGCAGGGGTGTCCCTGCCAGGCTGGCTCACCCTCTGCATGTCCTCCCCCTGCAGATATGCTGCTGCTGTCCCTCAACCCCTATGACTACCACTTCTGCTCCCAGGGGGTGACAACGGTGGACAACCTGGATGATGGCGAGGAGCTGATGGCCACAGATGTATGTGCACAGCCCTGGGGCTGGGGAGGACACAGCCTTCCTCTGGGCAGCTCTGGGGGTGTGCCCTGCCTTCCCTCTTTAAATCCGTTGGGATTTCCCTCTGGGTCATTGGTGGTTGTTGGGAGCCCACAGGAAGGGGCAGAGTGACTCTGATCTGCACCAACAGCCTCATCCAGGCAGGGAAGGGAGAGTCAATCCCTGCATCAGGAAGGGCCTGAGGCACATGAGCACTTCCCAGTGCCCATGAAAAAGAAGCTCACAGTATCATTAAATTTGGAAAAGACCCTCAAGACTGTAGAGTCCAAGCTGTGGTTTATCCCCACCCTGACCCCCAGCCCAGAGCACTGAGTGCCATGTCCAGCCCTTCCTTGGACACCTCCAGGCATGGGGACTCCAGCACTGCCCTGGGCAGCCCCTGCCAATACCTGACAATTTCCTCTTTCTGTGAGGAAATTCCTCCTGATGTCCAACCTGAACCTCCCCTGGCACAGCTTGAGGTCGTTCCCTCCCATCCTGTCCCTGTTCCCTGGAGCAGAGCCTGACCCTCCTGTCTGTCCCCTCCTGTCAGGGAGCTGTAGAGATCAGTCAGGTCTCCTCCTGAGCCCTCACCTTGGAGAACCTCCTCCTTGTGGATGCTGGGCCAGTCCTTTTGCTTTCAAATGGGTCTTGTGGGAGCTGGAGCCACATTCAAACCCCATGGGCAGGATTCCTTGGTTAGAGAGGGTACCCTGCCCAGCCCCAGGACAGGGAGAGTACCTTAGGAGACAGTGGGAGAAGGAACCAACCCTCACCTCAGTGTGGTGAATTTGTTCTATCTTGACTGCTTTGTGTCTCCTCAGCACGCCATGGACATCCTGGGCTTCAGCAGCGATGAGAAATACGGCTCCTATAAAATAGTGGGGGCCATCATGCACTTTGGGAACATGAAATTCAAGCAAAAGCAGCGGGAGGAGCAGGCAGAGGCTGATGGCACTGAAAGTGAGTGGGGCTCTGGGCTCCAGTGCAGGAGCAATGGGGGTAGGACAGGACAGACGGACACGAGAGATCTCTGCAGCCAGGGCTGGAACTTGGGGTTTATTGCAAAGGGCCTGGGGGCAGGGCCCTGCTGGGAGCTGCCAGACACAGCTCAGAGCAGAAAAGAGAAGTAAAGAGAGTGGGAAAGAGAGTAAAAGGCAAGGGTGTGGTAAAGAGGATGAGAGAGTGAGGAAGAGTAAAAGAGAGTGAGGGAGCGAGGTTCCCGTTCCAATACAATAAATCTTCTTCTGTGCTGAATATTCTAATTCCCCCCAACCAATTTAGTACAAGACACAAATCCTACAGCATTTACATACAGCCTGTAAGAATCACTACATTACCACACTGTGTTACATTTTAAACCCTAAAAACTCCTCTTTGGGCCCTTCTGCCAAGCTGTAGGGTCTGCTCTGACCCTTGGGCCTGTCTGCAAGCAGAGGGTGTTGTTCCATCAAAAGGGGATTGCCTTCAGCTGGCCATGCCATTGTTTTCCAGTTGTTCAGTAACTGAGGTATCTCAAAGCTTGCTTTCATTTCAATCTCGCTTATAGTTTCCATATTCTCAAAAATTTTTGCCAGACAATCCTGTTTATAAGGCTTTCCTGTTTCATCTTCTCCAACACTCCAGAGCTGCCCAGGCTGGGATGACTCCCCCTGCCTGGCCCATGGAAGTCAGGGACCCTAATCCCCTGATACCTCACTGACTTAGGCCCTGCTGGGGTGCCCCAAGGGCTTGGCCTTGAGCAGGAATATTTGGGACAGTCTCTCTCAAGGTGGTCTCATCTGTGTCAGACTTGTCTCAGCAGCATCACAGGGTGTCACAGCCCTGCTGGGCTTCATCCTGTGCAGTCTCCTCCTGCTCTTCACCTCCTGCCCTTCACTGGACAGCATTCCAGCCAGGCTGGGAGCAGGACCTGCTCAGCTCACAGCCTTCTGAAGAGCTGCTAGAGTAGGACACAATCACTGTCCAACACTTTTCCTGGTTTGTTGCTCAGCAAAATCCAGTGCAATTCATAGATCTAAGAACAGTCAGGCTGCAGAGCAAACCTGTAGGGAGAGGGTGACTTTCCAGCGTGTAAGAGGGTCAGAAGGAGGAGCTCTAGCACATACTTGGAAGGTTTCAGCAGGGATCCAGCAGAAATGATCACCTGGATCAGTCTTTGTCATGTTAACATTCATGAAGGAAAAGTTCTCTGTGCCTCAGGAGTGGCAACACAGCCTTTAGCTGCTACCTGGTAATTAATGAATGTTTTGATATGGCAGTGATTTCCCTGCAGAGGTGATTTGCTAGCTACAATCTGCTATCAGGAATTTATGAAAGACAATCACCTCTCTTCTGGTCAATTCAAATTTGCTGTGTGGAAATTCAAACCTCCACTGGAAAATGCACAGAGAATCCCAGACCAATAAGGCTGATAGAGAATCCCAGATCAATAAGGCTGAAACCTGATAAGCACCTGATAAGGTGCAGCAGGCCTCCAAACAGTAACTTCTCAGTCAGGAGGTTCAAACTTAAAACCATCATAGACTATCCAAGATGGAAAATCACATTAGACACTGGAGGAGGTGGGAAAAACAGTGTGGCTAGCACTGATCATCATAGGAGCAGGTCATTTTTTATTTTGGTTCCTTTTGCCCTTCCCAGACCCTCCTTGTGGCTCCTCATGCCTTTGTGCTGCCTTGCAGGTGCTGACAAAGCTGCCTATCTCATGGGAGTCAGCTCAGCTGACCTCATCAAGGGGCTGCTCCATCCTCGTGTCAAAGTGGGCAATGAGTACGTGACCAAAGGGCAGAACGTGGAGCAGGTGAGTGACAGGACAGCAGGACATGTGTCCCCTGGTCACACTGGGCTGCCACTGCTGCTTCAGTTCACTGTCTTGGGTGTAGGAGGAGAAGGTGAATCCACAGTTCTTGGCTTTTAGGGGCAGGGGAAATGGATGGCAGAACTGGCTGATGGATTTGCACATTAACCACGGCTGGAGATTCAGTGTGGTGCCTTTGAAATGTGGGTTGGATCCCAGCCAGAGCAGGTCCAGGTTCTGTGGATCTGTTCCAGAGACAGTCACACTCCTGTGAAGGGTTCAGCCCTGAAAATTAGAAAACTCTGGATATCTAAATACTCAACTGAGTTGATCTTGTAGAAGACTCAAATGGACCTTGTCAGATTCCAGCCACACCCCAGCTGGGAACCCAGACCTGCCCTGAATAGTGCAAGCCAGTCCTTGAGCACAGTTCAGCAGCTGGTGTCCTACCCAAAGTGGGCTGTAGGCTCTGGCCAGACACCAGTCTTCTGAAAATGTCACTTTAAATTGAATTTATGTCCTAAAACCCTGGAGGCAAGATAGGCCAGGTAGGCAGGAACACACTTGTGAAGAATGCAAAACTAATTTTGGAGCTTGTGCTGTAACCACAAACTCCTTGGATGTGTCTGTCCATCCTTTGTGTGCCAGGAGGAGCTCTCTGTCAGCCTGTGGCTCCTGCAGGAGCAGGGAGAAGCTCACTTGTGGTGGTTTGCACAGGGGTCCCAGGAAGAGGGAAGAGACGAGAATGTTGACTCCATGTTTCAGAAGGCTGGTTTAATGTTTTATGATATATATTATATTAAAACTATACTAAAAGAATAGAAGAAGGGATTTTATCAGAAGGCTAGTAAGGAATAGAAAGGATTGGAAAGATAGCAAAATCTTGTGACTGACCAGAGTCTGAGACAGCTGGACTGTGATTGGCCATTAATTAGAAACAACCACACGAGACCAATCACAGATGCACCTGTTGCATTCCACAGCAGCAGATAATCATTGTTTACATTTAAGGAAAGGATTTTTCATCAACCATGTGTGTGACACTCCCTGTGTGCTCTGGGCTTTGCCTTGCAGGTGCTCTATGCTGTGGGGGCCCTGGCCAAAGCCACCTACGACCGCATGTTCAAGTGGCTGGTGACCCGCATCAACAAGACCCTGGACACCAAGCTGGCCAGGCAGTTCTTCATTGGGGTGCTGGACATTGCAGGCTTTGAGATCTTTGATGTGAGTTCTGCAGTGGGTTCAGGGAGTTCAGTCCCCTGGGATTTGAGAGCTCCTCTAAGAAGGGGCTGGCCTTGATGAGAAGAGGGGCTCTTGTCTGGGTTGATGTATCTGGAGCAAGCAGGAATGATTTAACACTGCTGTGGGCACATCTCTAGTGATTGCTGGCTACCTGCTGTGGCAGCCACACAGCTGAGCCTGGCAGGGATCACCCTTCACACCCAGGCAAAGCACAGGAGTGAATCCCTTCCTGCTGCTATAGGACACGAAATAACCCAATATGCACACACAGCTGTCCCAAGGTGAAAAGAGCACTTTTAATTTCTGACTGCAACATTTATAGATTTCCAAAAGTGACAGTGGATTGGAGGGTGAGAGTGCCACCTTTCCCATGACACAACCAACAGTCCATCAAATTTCTCCTCCTCAATAAAAGAATGCAAGCCAATAAGTTATTTACCTAAAGTGTGTGAGAAAGTTCATTACAAGAATGTAAACATCAGAAGGCTTAGAAAAACTTAAAATATCAGGGAGACATCTTCCCTTCTGGAGCTCCTCCTTCTGACTCACATCTGTTTTGTTCTTGCAGTTCAACAGCTTTGAGCAGCTGTGCATCAACTTCACCAACGAGAAACTGCAACAGTTCTTCAACCACCACATGTTTGTCCTGGAGCAGGAGGAATACAAGAAGGAAGGCATCGAATGGGTCTTCATTGACTTTGGCCTGGACCTGCAGGCCTGCATTGACCTGATTGAGAAGGTAGAGTGTGAGGCAGGGCACAGAAATGGCACTGCTGAGGGATTTGTTTGCAAAGGCTGCAAGAGAGAGGTGCTCTGCTACCAAAATTTAATTATTCCCTTCCTGATCAGTGGCAAATGCCTAACTTTTTTCCCCCCACACTTACTGCTCATAGCCTCCAGCCTCTTGAGACCTTTTTCACACAAATTTTGACTTTAGGAAAGCTTGAAAAATCTATTTCTACCCACTGGGGAGCCACAAAACCTGGTGCAGCCTTTTCCTCCAGAGAGCAATCATCTCTTCCCCTTTTTTTTCCTACCCACTTGCAACTCATCAGTGCCTCTTGAGCATTCACTGATTCAGAGCAGCTTGTAGAAAATATTTCCCCCATTACATGAGGGAAACTCATTTTTTTCTTTTGAAAAGGAGCAATCCTGGAAAGGATCCCTCCTTCTCAACAATCGGTTGGACTAGGGGAAACTGCCATGTCTTGCAGGCCTGCCCAGTCCCATGAGGAGGTCAGGAATGTGCCAGTGACAGCTTGGCCCCTTGGCCAGTGTCTTGCACCTGGACTAGGACAGGATCTCCTGAGCATCCCTGTTTTGGGATGGGACATGGCAACACCGAGCTCAGTCCTCTTTATCCCCCTCTCCCTGCAGCCCATGGGAATCCTGTCCATCCTGGAAGAGGAGTGCATGTTCCCCAAAGCCTCTGACATGACCTTCAAGTCCAAGCTCTATGACAACCACATCGGGAAGTCGCCCAACTTCCAGAAGCCGCGGCCGGACAAGAAGCGCAAGTACGAGGCGCACTTTGAGGTGGTGCACTACGCTGGTGTGGTACGTCCCTGGCAGCTCCTCCCAGCCCCCAGAGCTCCCCCTGGGCAGGGACAGGGCTGGCCTGACCTTCCCTGTCCTGGGACAGGTGC
>JAHXMQ010010625.1:866645-882482 GCA_020466415.1 Ammodramus savannarum pratensis | reverse complement strand
CAAGATAGCTCAGCTACCTTAGAAGGCATAAAAATCAGCAGGATGGCTTCTGTAGCAGTGTTGGAAATAAAAAGGTTTAATAATAAAAGGCAAAATAACAAACAGAGAAAAATCGAGCTAGGGACAGGAGGTGTTAGCTCCTGGTAAAACACCTCACAAAAGTGATTCTGTCCAATTAGCTATCTAAGCTTGAGGTGAAGTCCCCCAGGCCTATGAGGTGGCTTTTTCACCTAATCAAGAAGATAATTTCTGGGCTTCTTTCTTTTTTGAGGGGACAAAGGACAGTTCTGTCACTCTGTCAACAGGAGGCACACTCCTATATCCAGGTGCTGGAGGCTCAGACACACTGATCCAAGCATCAGGGCAGTAAGAAAGGGTGCTCAAACTTTCCATGTGGCATTTCCTTCTCTAACCCCTAAAGTGTCAAAGCCCAGATTTAAATTAACCATTATCAGCACTGCACACCCCCAGTCCCACCCCAGTGCTCACCTTTAGCATCAGACTGATTCTCAAAGCGGTCCAGGGACAGCGTGATGCAGCGAACCAGCATGTTTGAGTCCACCAGAGAGCTGTTGATCTGATTTAAAAATATCTGGAACTGAACAGAAACACTTTTTAGTGTTGAATTTCAGAGATTTAAATATATTAATACTCAGGGTCATTACCTTTTTATTATCTCTAACAAGATAAGAGGAGACATCACTCCCAGCTCTGCCTCACCCCACTCAAGCCAACACTGGCACTGAGGGCTGACCAAAGGATCACTTAAAAACACTGTGGAATAGATAAATGCCATCCTGGCATCCCTAAAATCTCTTCTGAAGCTATGTCACTCCAATGAAAGTGAAATTTCATACAATAATTGTTTTGAAAGAGGGGGAATTCCTGCAGCTGCATATTTTCCTACACTGATTTTGTCCAAACAGTGCTATGGAGGAATACAGTGTGGGAGTCACACAATGAGAGCTAAACCCAGTTAGAGATCAAGAAACAGCAAGCACAGAGGAAATATAAAGACATTCTCTAGAATGTTTGAGTTAATTTACTAGAGAAAAACCTCCTCTTTTAAATACATTTATACATCCCTTCTCCAAGGTCTACCAGACCTCACAGCAATGAGAGAAAAATTACAGCAACAAAAAGAGCATAAGGCCATTCAGAACCTACTCAGCAGCTAATGTTAAATGCCCAAAGTGCACAAGAGCATGAAACCACTTTGTATAGAGCTGCCCATTGATGTGCAGCTCAATTTTATAGTTAATTACATAAGCCATGGCTTCCTTAAGTGTCTCTAAATTCAAATAACACAGAATATCTACATCTGTTTGCAGTATCAAGTGTTTTAAGCCTTATTCATGAAGGAATTCCCACTGCAAGCTCCAGTGAAAGATTTTTTGGAGCTGTCTCAATGTCCACAACTATTACTTAACCACAAATCTGGCAACTGCACAGGAAATGTTCTGCTACCCTTGAGCCTGACCTTAGGGCTGCCTGATCATGGAACAGGGCAATGTTTGCTGACCAGCTGAGCACTCAGTGTCTCAGGACAGCTGGAGCACTGCTGAAAGCACTGAGGGGCTTTGGCAACTCAGCCCTTAATGTTTATTGTGCCCCAAGCCCTGAAACCACACCAAACCAAAACGAATCGAAGTTTTAGTGCTATGTTTGCTTATAAAAGGGTGTAATCTGAGCCAAAGGGGACAGATCTTACAAATATTTACCTTCTCATCTGTGTTGATGTATTTGTTGAACCTCTTGAATGCATCAATATTGAATTTCATCAGCTCTCCCAGAAGGTCAAAGTAACTCTGAAGCACATCCCGTGACTTGCACTCACTATCAACAATGCAGTAGAGAATGTGCTGGCAGGGGAGGAAAACATGTTATTGCCACAGCTTGGGCCAAGCCAGCAGCACAACACTGACTCTGATTCAATCAGTATTTAAAGCATTTACCTGCAAGTTCTTGGGTGACTGAATGCCACAATACCAACTAAAGACAACAATTCAGGTAAGTCTTTTGTTAAAATGAGTTCCCAGTGATGGAGGTTTTACAAATGGCCACATCTGGCTGCCACAACCAGAATTCACAGGTATTTTTGTAAGTGTTCCCAGCATTTGTCACAGTTACACAGGAATAAGGGACACTTTTTAATTTATTATTGTTGCATCTATTGTGATTTCTCCAGTAAGCTGTGATCCTACCTTTTCTCCCTGAGTGTTTATTCCACCACTACTGCAAGGGAGCATTTCCTGCTGAGTTTTAAACCCAGCATAATATTTAACACTACATTTTTATCCACTTTTGGTTCACTGCAGATAAATCCTTCTTGATTGCTATGGAGGATGCCTGATATGAATTTCCTTACCTCCAGGAGCCCTCTCTTGAGGAGGAACATCTGGTCTGCATAGGAGGTGGTGCCTCGCAGAAAACTTTCCACTGCCCTTGCTTGCCAAAACCTGAGAGAGAGGAGAAAGGAGGTGTTGGTTTTGGGGCAAGGGAAGTGCTGGATCACAACTGCAATTTAAATCCAGTTTGCTGATCTGTTTCAACCCACTCTGGAGTGGAGGCAGATCTGTTGATCCTGCAGAAAATCACTGGCTGTGATTTCTTCCCACCTGCACTGCCACCACAGCACAACAAAGCCAGAGCTTTCCACAGCTTGTTCTCCAACATTCCCAGCTGCTCTAAGCTGGACAAAACCAAAGCTACATCCCAGGGGTCTCCAACAGCTCCTCAGAGGCACAGGGAACCCACCTGAAGGAGGATTCTGCTGGCTCCTTCTTCATGACCTGAAGCAGTCTGGTCAGCAAACCTCTCTTCCCATCACAGACAAGGCTCCTGCAGCAGGTGAGAAATGACAGCTGAATGCAAGGGCTGGGCAAGCACTGAGCACTGAATCCAGTCACTGCTCCAGAGCTTTTGATGATCAGAATCTCAGTATTGAAGCACACAGTACAAATATTGTGCTAGTTCTACCAGCACAGGAGTTCTCCTCACTGCCCTTGGTAAATATCTGCAACACGACTTCCAAATAAGTCCAAAAGAAAAACTTTCTCTCCAAATTTTAATAATTTCACAAATACCAATTCACATCTTGTATGAATCAAGAAAAAAAATACTACATTTGAGCTTAGGAATGAAAGAAACCCCTTTTTTCCCCTCAAAAAAATGTAAAGGGAAGTCTAAATTCCATTTAGGAGGCAGAGCAGAGTATGGAAAGCTGTGTGCTACATCAGGCTGTAAAACTGCAATTTTACTTGTATTAAACAGCACCTTCAGTGGAGCATCCACCTGCATTAAATTCATTCAGAAGTAATGCCCTGATCTCATTTATCAAGAAAAGCAACATGAGAACTAAATACTAAGGGTGAAAAAAAACTTCTTCCCAATTAGACACAGTATTATGATAATAGCTGTAATCTAGAAATCCTCTTAGAGATTCCCTTTTGGAGTGAGGTAAATCTGCTCTGTGCAGACCAAGTCCCTGCTGATACCCTGGGAGTACTCTGACAAAATAAATTGTGCAAACAACCTTCCATCTGCTGAGCTTTATACACCAGAATCATGTATTAAAGAGATTATTAGATCAAAACAGTCCATCTAACAGATACTCAAATGCAACAGAAGAGATTCTCTAAGTGGTTTAACATGTTAATCTAATTTAGCTTATTCTGGTTATTAGCTGATGTTAAAATATTCTCAGCAGACACTTGGATGTGTTCATGCAGCCTGGAAATGGACATTTCTGTGTGCACACACTGCTCCTGAATGCCAGAACTAAGATTTAACAGCAATTAAATGATTTGAGGGATCAGTTTACTTTCCAGGTCTGCAATGCTCAGCCTGAGGAAGGCCAGACAAGCAGATCCAGCACATCACAGTGGAGTCTGAGCCATGAACTCAAACCTCTCTTTTTAGGGGTTTTAAATGTGCTTTTATTTCTAAATCACCTTATTCTGAGCACAAGCACACCTGAGATTTGCTAATGACCATCAACATCCCACAAGCCTGGACACCTCCCACTGAAAGGAGTCACTGAAATGGAAGTGTGGTGGACAGACAGAGGTCAAACAGAGCAGCTGATGTCAAACTCACACTGGAAGTGCTTCCCAAACTCTTAAATTGTGACCCTGAGTCCCCCCTCACCTGTCAGTGTTGACCACTGCATCCACCTCAGGGATGTTGGCTTTGTGGGAGATGGCACTCAGCTCATTCAGCTCCTGGCTGTTCAGAAGGAGATATTTGTTCCTAAAGCAAGACAGGGGGGGAGGAGGGAGAAAAGCAGGATGAATTCAAGAGGCAAAAATGCAATTTCATGAAAAGCAGAGGCACAGGACTACAAGGGCAAGCTGCTTTCTCCTGGCTGCTCTTCACAGCATTCCCACTGTGCTCCCTGCACCAGGCCAGCCAGGAAAACCTCCTCCAAAATTTACCAAATGCCACTTCCAACACTGACCAGCTTTGAGATGATGCCTCTTTGCTGACTCATTTGGGATCTTATGTTTTGTAAATATTTTCTTCTGGATAATGCTAATTAAAAAAAAAAATCTAAGCAACATTTTGCTGAATTTCAGACCAAAATTAGTAGGAAACAGCAAACTTTTTCACAATTTCCTGAAGTTCTTCTCCACTGCTCTTTTTAAGTAATAAATCTCTTTCTAAGTAAGAAAGCAGAATCTGCAAAAAAGGACTCGGTCATCCTGGTATTTTGTTATCTGAACAAAGTTTACCCTTGAAATATTTAAAAACATCATGAAAAGTAAAGATCCAAATAAAAATGGATATAAATCCCAGGAATGTATATAAATTCTTTATCAAATACTGAACTTTTCATAATGAAAATAAATTATTTTATCTGTAAAGAATAAATCTGACAGAGCAGGAATGTAGTCCAGGGCCCCCCTTTGCCCACAGTGTGCTCCCTGAGTCTTTCTGCTTCCAAGTGTTCAAAACCAGACAGCAAAGATTCCTTTTCAGGAAAGCTCAGGGGGCAGAGAATGCAGTGATGAGTGTGAGGTTCCCTCTTGTTTCCATCACTCTCCTCAGGTTAGTGCTCACTGAGGTTCTTGTGTAGAGCTTCCTTTGATGTGGACTGAACAGTTTCTGCAATGAGAACAGAGCTCCTCTCTCCCTGCAATGAACAGCTCTGCAAGTCTGGTTTGGACACAATTTCACTGCATGAACATCAGCACACAAGTACTTTGCTCTCATTTTGTCCTCAGTTAACTCATCTTATCTGTGATTTCATAGAAAGTTAATGTAATTATTTAAACCCCCAACAGATTCCACACATTCCACTTGCTCCAGTGCTGCAGCTGGGAGCTGTTTGCTGCTCAAACAAGCCTGAGATCTCTGCAGCAGCCACTTAAGCAGTAACATCAGCTGCAGAGATTTTATTGAAAAACCTGGAGTGATTCCCAGGCAAACAATGTCTTGCATGAAGGATTTACAACAGGTCAGCACTCCCTCCCTGTCTATGTCCAGCAGCTCTGCATTCTCAAAGCTAATATCCCACAATCAAAAAGGCTGATGTTTGAAATCTACCCAACAGGACTAAAATCCTGCACAAAAATACCAGCCTGGCAGTAGGAATGAGCAGCACCTCAAGTGCAACATGCCTCTAACACAGGAGTTTGTAAGAAGGGACACCATCTCCCAGAACTGATGGAATGCAGGATTCTGCAAGTCTCAAACACCTCTGTACCAGCAGCACAGCATTAAATATTAAATATTAAATAACCCCAAGCAAACTGCACCACCCCTCCAATTATTCCAGCACACCCAAGTTTTCCTAAGGATTTATTTTGAAGGCAGACAGGAGATTTCTTTGTATTTCCCTGGCTCACTGTCAGCTCTCAGTGGAAAGCAAAAAGAAGAAAGCTGCCTCCTTATTCCTTCAGCCAGAAAGTGTTAACTCATCCTGTACATGTTGCAGCTCATCTCAACACAAGACAAAATGAGCTGGGTTTAACCCACATATTATGGGTTTAATATGGTTAAACCCATATTCAGACACATTCAGACATGCCCACCACAGAGCAAATTCTTAGGCTGTTACAGCAAGAGCTGAAAGGAACACAAAGTTTAGGGACAGCACAACATTCCCTTCACATGGAGCCTGCCCTGTGCCCAGGACATGTGGAATCACAACCAGGCAAACAGCACCAAGCCACAACCCATCACAGCTTCTCATACTCACTCATGGTGGTCACTGAAGCTCTGAAGAAGCCTCAAGAATTGTATCTTTAAAGTAATGTCCTAAAAGGAGACAAGAAAGATAAAAAAACCCCAGCATTTCTTTAGTATTTTTGGCTGTCATTAGTTACCAAGCAGGCATGAAACAGCTGAATGGAAAATCTTTCCAAATCAACCCCCTTTGGACAGCAGAGCAAGTGACTTGCACACATGGAGAGGCTGCACTTCCCAAAATAGAAGTGGAGATTGCCTCCAAGTCTATGCACATAACAGGTAATAAATTCTTTCTTACTGCAAAGGCAAAAAAGCTTAGAACTGTACTGATCAATTCAGAATGTCCAGGTTTGGAAAAAAAAAATAACCATAAAGAGTCCCACACAAACCCAACCCCCTAAACCTGACTGTGGCACAATCTGTACTCTGTGCCTCTCCTAGGTATCATTTCTTTGAATTCTGGTTGTGTTCTACCTCTGGCCTCCAGGACCCAGAAATTTACTCCTTTCTGAGCTCTCAAAATGAACATGTTCCTTCAAATGAACAGACAAACCAGGAGAGAGGGGAGAGGCTAAACTGGCCCTGCTACATTGCTAACAAGAGCTAAGGATAGACCTCAATGGAATCAATAATCCCCCAAAATCTGAGTGCTAAAAATTGAGTGCTACAGCATCTCAAGTCACTGATGATGCAAACACCCAGATACTCAGCACAGCTCCTCAGAATTGTGTGCCAGGATGAAAATCACTCCAGAAGTGCAGATCTGCTCACCGGGCTGCAGTCGCAGTTCTGGTTGTGTCCGTGCAGAACCAGGGCTGAGGCCGAGTGCTTCCTCCAGATGAGTTTGTCAAACAGGTTATTGAGGCCAGGAATGAGTCTGAACTCTGCTATCATCTTATGAACCTGGGCAACAAGAGAGGTACAAACATGTCTGCTCCAGCCTAAACACAGATTTCATGGAGTCTGCAAACAGATGGGCACAGTGATGTCATCCCCTGACAAAAGGATGTGAATTCTTGTCTCAGACAGCAAGTGTTTGTGTTAACCACAGTGCAGCAGATTCTATTTGTGGATGTGGATAGAAAACATCCACATTGGATAGAAAACAGGTTTAAAGCAAGCATTTATTTTGGGATAAAGCTCTTCACCAGCACTTCAATTAACCACTGTGTCTCTGGAAGCTGCTTTGGGCATCAGGACATCACTTCCAGCACACTGAAAATGCATTTTACACCAAACAGCTGAGCTGGGGATATTCTGCAGCCACTCAATCCCCTGAGTGTCCTTTCCCTTTGCAGACACACAGCTGCTGCTCAGGCAGGCCTCTGATGGCAAAAAACCCCTTCAATATTGGTTTTGTTCATCAAAACACCTGAGCAGAGTCCAGCAGTAACACAACCACACCACACTGCTCCTTCAGCTTAAAGAGAAGCTGAACTTTAGAGAAAAAATGTCAAATTGCTCAGGTTCATTTATCAGTCTGCCTGGTACATATCTTAAATTCATATAAAAAAGCTAATAATTTTGGTGTGAACAGCTGTTTAATAACTGCAATCCAAGCTGGGATATTTTTGATGTAAGGAGTTTAGAAGATGAGGAGGAAGGGAAATAGAAAGTGGGGACTCTCATTAGCTGCAGGCCTAGTACAAGCATTCTTTGAAATGTGGTTTCAAATGAAAACCACGTGACTGGAATGTACAACATTCTGCAAAAATTAAGTGCCCAAGTAATGGACATGTTCCTTAAAATTAACAAACAAAATCACTTAAAATACCCCAGGTTGTCCCAAGATCCAGAACTGTAACCAGCAACATTGCAAGCAGATCAATCTACTTTGTTCTATTTACTCAAACACCTGAATGAATCAAAATATCTGAAGCTGATGCTGTTTTACAGGTTTTGGTTCTAGTTTGCAGCACAGCTGATGGCTTTTTGCACTCCTCTAGCTGTAGCCACCAGCTGTCCCACCTTGATGGAAATCATAAATTAATGCTGGACACCTCAAATACACACCTGAGGAGCATCCAGCTCCTTCCCACCCACCCACACTGCCCTGACAGACTGCTGAGCTTGGAGTCCTCTGGTGCTCCTTTATTTTGAAGCACTCTTGGACAGGAATCTCCCAGAACAAAGTGCTCCCTGTAGTGCCCCTGTCCCTCCATGGCACAGGCACAACAGGAGGGAGCCAAGAAAGAGCCTGAGCTGCCTGCAAGAGCCTCAGCCCTCCCTAAAGGAACAGATCCCTACACTCTGTGTTAACTCCTCAATCTGCTCCTTTCCAAATGACTCAGATTTCAAATCTGTGCAGTTTAGTTTGCTCTGAATGCTCACCTGACCAAGCTCCTCAGTCACAGCACTGCCTCTGCACCACTCTCTCCCAGAGCCCAAACTCATTACAATTACTCTGAGGATGCCAACACAATCCCTGCTCTATGTTCAACTTTCAAGCTACTTTGGCTTTTTCCTGCTGCCATCCAGCTTCACAGGAATTGCTCTGCTCTTTCTCAACACTAAAACTGTCTCTGCTAAGCTGTTTGTGTGTGTGCAGTGTAGCTCCCTACAGCAGGAGCAAGGAAATCAGCTGATGGCTCTTCCCCACAACACAGACATGCAGGACAGCCTAGAAAAATACATGAGGAGAGTAATTTAGGGTGTGACCATAATGAGAAGGCAGCAAAGGCCCAGATCTGCAGAGAAACATCTCTTATTCCAAGGTGAGATCATCCCCAACATGGCAACAGAAGGAGTTAAGTCACTGCTATCAGAGTTATCAATTTATGCAAATTAGCCAGCAATCAAGTTTAAATCAAGCATTCAGAGATTCATTTGGGGACAGGCTGAGTTTGGGAGGCTGCACCTTGCTTCAAGCAAATGCCAGACCCTTATGTCAATTACTACAGCAGACTGAAGCAGGTTTGTGATGCCCTTAATAAATTCTATTAAACATGAATCCAATCTAAAACAAAGTCCTTTAGCTGCTCAGACTGGTACCACAAATCCTGTGCTTTTATTCCTTCCCAGAAAAGAGACCAAAAAGCAGCTGAGATGCTTGTGTGAGGGTGCTGCTGTATCTGCACTCCAGAGCTTCCCATGGAGAACAGCTCAGCTCCAGTCCCTGCTGTGCCTGGCTCTCAGGAAGGGAAGGGGATTCACATCTGCCACACAAGGCTTATGTAGATTAAGGAATGAAGGATGTAGAATGTGTTTTAAAGGCACAGGATTTCACAAACCAGAACAAAAAAAAAAGGACAATCCCCCCCCATCCCAACTCCCCCAAAACAAACAAAAAACAAAACCCCAAAACAAATAAACAAAAAAAAACCCTGGCCCTAGACAAGAAGTGTTTGGGAATGCAGTAACTCAAATCCTTCAGGATTTGAATTCAAGAATTCAACTGCAGTCCTGAATCAGTCCTGGGAAGAAGTGAACTGCAAGCCACCTTTATCCTTAGTTTCCCCATCTGCATAGGGGCAGAAATAGCAGATGAAGGATAAGAGTTGTGTTCCCAGGAAATTAAAACATAAATTCATCATTAAAGTTAGCTGCTTCAGCAGCAGATTTTTTGCCTTGTCACATTTGACAGGAATACACCAGAACTGACCCAGGGAGGGAAGCAATCAAGCAGTTCCAGCACCTCCAGCTGCAGCAGGATGAGTGCAGGCTGCAAGCAGTTTCTGCAGAATCTGTAAACCTGCATTCTTGTGGGGAGCTCGGGCAGGGATGAATTATCTGCCTTGATACAGTGGAAAAGAAAAAATCCTCCTAACAGATCCATGTTCTGCTAGTTTCAGTTATGTTTTGGGGTTTGTTTACATTTTATTTCATGCCAAACAGGAACAGCACTTCTAAAATAAAAGACAACATGATTAGGAGCTGTTTATGGTTTCTGCAAGAATTACTGGTTCCCTCTGCTCCCTCTTATGCAGAATCTGCTTCTTTTCATGCCAAGTGTCTGCTTAGAGTCACAAAATCCCAGGATGGCTTGGGATGGAAGGGATGTTGAAGCCCTGCCATGAGCAGGGACACTTTCCACCAGACCAGGCTGCTCCAGCCTTGAACACTTCCAGGGATGGGAGGTCCACAAGCTCTGCTGTAGGTTCAGAGAGAACAGGTGAGTTATGTTTGGGACTGAGCTACAACTGCACCTGTATTCAGATTAAGAGACTCTGGAGATTGCCCTGGGGGGTGTTTGTGACTGATTCCCTGGGATGTTACTACCACAGAACAAAATACAGATAAATGTGCCCCAACCCCCTGCTCACAACACAGCCTCTCCTGCCTCACACAACAGCCTTTCTTTTGGCCCTCCCAGTGTCCAGGACATCTGAATGCCCCTGCTATGCCAAGCTCTGCTGAGCTGAGCAGACTGCCCAAGCTGGAAACCTGTCAAAACCTCACCAAGGATTGCTTTGCTTTTCCCTTCACAACCTGCTTTTGACCTATTTAAATCAGACCACAGCCAAGCTGCAGTGACTGGTTCTTCATAAGCCTGTGTGAGGCAGGGAACTATTTTTTAATTATTATTTTAAAAGGAAGAAAGGCAAAGGAACAGATGAGTGGGATTTGCAGGCAGTGACCAGTGCTGACAGCACTGAAATGTACCTTCCTAGCTGGGAGTTGAACACTTTGCCAAGTCAGGGCAATATGCTGCAAAAATCATCCAGAGCCTTTCCAAAAGTGAAAGCAGCCAAAGAAGGGCATGGCCTGAAGGGGCTCCATCCAAACTGGGCACCAGGAGGGGGGAGAACTCCTGAATCATCCAGGTACCCACACACCTGCTGCACCCTCCTGCATCCCCCTGTACCAGAGCAGGGTGTGAGCAGCCCTGCCCCAGCTGCTCCCACTGAAATGCTGCCTGGTTCCTGGGCAGGACTGCCCAGCTTGGTACCTTGAGCTTTGCCCTGGCATTTCTGTGCCCATGACTCACTCAGGTTTAAAGAGACACCAAGTGTGAGTGTGGGCACCCACTGGGGCTCACCTGATTCCTCTGCCTGCCCATGAGCAGCACACAGAGAACATACAGCACCTCCAGCTTGTACATGATCTCGTGCATGATCTTCATGGACTGGGGCAGCTGAGTCCTTGTGGAGGTGTTGGCCAGCCCACTCTCATCTGAAGACTCTGTCAAAAATGAATCCAATTTAAAAGATGTGAGACTGAGGCAGCTTCAACAGGAAAGGATTTGTTACAGTTGTTGCTTTTACACTGAACACTGCAGATGCAGAAGCAGCACACAGCTGCTGGAATTTTCTTCTTAACTAAAAATAGTAATGTACAGGAAATAACCAATTTGAATTAGATGCTAGAGAAAAAAAATACAGCTGAAAATTTAGAGGAGATAAAATCAGATTTTTAAATTCTTTTTTCATAACAGACTAAATGGCAGCATCTCCTTAAAATAAGTAGGCTCACCTAAATGAATTAATAGGCTGCTGCAGCAGGGCATGGCATAAAGGTAATAAAAGTAGATGGGAGATTATTAGAAGCACTTACTATTAAATCTATTTTTATTTCATACCTCAGTACCAGTATTCTTAGGCCACAGTTAAATAAATTCCATAACCTTAGAGAGAATTACTCTGCTAAGAACAGAAACAAGAATATGAAGTACTTTGAGTTCTACCAGACATACACTGAATTTTTGTCATAACAAAGGGTGAAGAAACAAACCACACACATGCTCCAAAGCATTTTCCTAAATGCTGTCAAGGTTGTATCAACACTTCCACTGGAACCATCATTTTTCACCATTAACTTCTTTAATTTAGCTGGAACTGCCTTTCCTTTTTGAAGGAGGAGACACTTGTTTTGTATGAAGCATTTGAACCCAAAGTTATGAGCCAAAGTTTTAGGGTAAAATGCTGGTGAAGCCACCTACCTCAGGAGGGTTATTTTAATCAATGCAGAAGAGGTGAGGGCTGAGGATGCACAGCCCCTCAGTGTTAGCTAGGCAGGCAAAGGGCACATATTGCTGGAGGGTTTTTCCTTTAGCTAATTTTAATTCAGTAAAAAATCAGTGCTGCATGAGAACAAAGCAGCAGTCAGACCTAAATGTTGATATGTGAGTCCTCCATGGAAGGAAAGTGGAATCAGGACCAGATGACAGGAAAAGCAACACCTGGCAAAAACCTTGAGCAAGGTTAAGACATGCCTCAGCTCTGGGGCTGGAGGGATGCAAGCCAGGTACCTGTGCTGCTCTGCTCTGCCTCTTCATTTGCCACTCTCATCAGTGCATCCAGCACCAGGGCATTGTCCAGCCAGGTGTACCACTCCTCCAGCTCCTGCAGGAAGCTGGAAGTCCCTGTTGTTTCAGACACTTTCCTTGTGGCCAGTTTGCACAACCGCTCAATGAAGCCTGGAATATTCAGAAGTGTGGCTGAAAAAAAATAAAGAGAAAGAATTTGATTGCAGTGTAAGATCACCAGCACATCTACTTTAGGAATACAGAAGTGAATGGTTAAAAAGATCTGGTTAAAAAGATCTGAAGATGGAAGAACTCAGCACATTCTTCTGCTATGGATCAGAAAAGAGCAGTAATTCAGTGCTGTTCTCCAGTTTTATCAAGGAACTGGTTGAAAACTAAGCTGGCAGAAATAAAGCAGCCCCTTTGGAAGGGGCAGCTTTACCTCCTGTTTCCTCCTTCATTTTCCCTCCTGTGTTGTTGGTCTGTAGCAACTGAACTGGCTCCCTGCAGCACAGGGAGGAAATCTGACAGCTTTTCAAGTAAAAAGTTCCTGAATTAGCTCCTCATAGACCAAAACAGGTGGAGAACACACCACAGCAGCCCCAGGGGTGAGGGATTTAACTGTGGAGCTGCACCCTCAAAAAGAGCAGTGCAAGGACAGGAGTCACTGCTCTGCAAATGTCTGGGGAGGTGCAGTTTGCCTTCAAGAATAATTTAATGACAGGACCTGTTTATTAAAGATACATGGCTAAAGCTTCACTTGCCACCTGCAAGGGGAAGGAGAAAATGACAAAGATTTTGCCATGAACATTACATGAAAGGGCTGCATCTCTGAAAGAATAAGCTCCCTGATAAAGTTTTAAAAATAGAATATACTGTACAGCCTTTGAATCAGTCTCTGATTGTGCCCATCAAAAAAAGATTAGCTAAACATTTGCTTGGCATGGGCCTATGCAAATATCTGCTTCAGAAGCCCAAAAGCTTTTCAGCACAGCAAGAGCTGAAAACAGCACATTCTCCATCTGATGGTACTTTAACTTTTTCAATTCCTACTCATCCTTCCAGGCAAGACTTCTGCACCTGAGAAGTACCCAGCACAATAAGGAAAGCTGCACTGTGCCCAAAATTAAGGCTGAGATCAGCCCCACAGATTTCCAAGGCTGGTTTGCTAACACTGAGGAACATAACTAATATTAAACACATTTCTCTTTTTGATAAAGACAAGACATCCTGTTCAGGACAACATCAGATAAAATCAGAGAAGGAACTGCTCCAACAGCAACCACACTGCAGGCAGCTTTACTTCAGGAATTCATATTTTATGGAGGACACAGAATTATTGAGAGCTGCTAATGGGAAGTCCATGGATGTGGCTAAGGCACAGAAAACAAATCCAATTCTTTTAAGCCACTCAGAGAATGCTGAAACGACAGAAATTAACCCACCTAATTAGCAACACCACATGAAACCAAAAGCTACACTAACAGGAAACATTATTTTCAGGAAACAAACTGAGGGGAGTGAATCAAGAAAAATGCTTTGTAAGACACAACACTTCCAGGATCATTCAAAAACATAACACTGTGTGACACTGAGAAGAGGAAAACTTTACACATTGCTGAGATTATTCTGATTTGTTCACAACACAATTACCTTGATTAATTTCAGCTCGGGAAGGGCCCAAGTTTTTTTTCTGCTGGGCATTTTTGGCCAGAAGTGTGTGCTTGTCATCACTGCCCGTGTCCAGCTCCGAGATGGTGACAGCCAGGATCCTGCAGAAGTTGGCCAGCTGCTGCTGGTCAAAGCTGGACACCAGGCTGGCCAGGTTGGGAATATCATCCAGCTGGATCATTTCCTGGGGAGGCAACAGCAGCTCAGTCACAAGGGATGGTCAGCAAGAGAACACAGGCAGATCCTCCCTGGGGAGCTCTCTGAGTTATCCCAGTGTAGCAAAGGAGAAGCAGCTGGGATTTACAACAGCTGTCAGGTTTAGCAATTCCAAAAGTACAGATATCCATATTTTAAATACTATTTTTATATTTACAAAAAAAGTGGGGGCCTTTTTAAACTAAAACCCACAAAACCACAAATTAATAAATAAATTTATTAAATTGATTTAACCTGATTTAATAAATAAATTATGTTTAGGTATTAGAAGTTTCAATTTTGTTTTCCAAACCTGTTTTTTCTTCAAAACTCACAGATAAGAACTTCTAAATTATTTCTCAGTCTTTTCATCAGAAGTTCTTTTTAATAAAAAGATGTTGAAAATAGCTTTCAGAAAAAAAAATTGTTCAGATAAACTAAGCTTGTTTCCTATTTCAGGAAGTACATGAACCTCAATCTTATTTTAAATAATAAAGTATTAGGTTACAGACTCCTGGCCTTCTCCACAAAATGCACACAGACTCTTTCCAATCAAGGTTTTCCCAAGGTTACACCTTGAGTATTTCACTTGCATCACATCAGGGCACTGAGCTGCAATGATGCTGGTAAATAAGTTCAATAACCAGGTTTGTGCAGAAGATTTAAGTGCCCTGTGACCCCTCAGAGAGGTGACAAACACCCAGGAACTCACAGGAAACCTCCCAGATGTGAGGAAGACAAGTGAAGTATGTCAAATACAATCAGCAGGTCAGGATGAAAACTGAATTTATATGAGGTTCATTTTCTTTGTCTGTAATATGGGCAAGTCTTTAATGACTCAGACCATGGGGACACAGCTGCCACCATTCTCTGAACTGGGTAAAAGCACTACAAGTCTGACACCACAGGAATAGTTTGGCTTCTTTGTGAGAAGTGATTGAAGTTAATTACCACTGTGAACAGGCAGGTTTCAAATAAGCTACAAGAAGTGAGAATGGCAGCTTTGAGGACTATCCTCAGCCACTCTTAAAAAGAAACAGCTCTCTTTCCTCCACTGGGCTGAAAAGCCACACAAATGATATTAAGAAAGCAGTAACTAACCTTTTTAACTCCCAGGATATCTTCAATGAGCGTTGCAGTTTGTAGGAATGTCTTTTTGTTTGTCATCAGTGTAAACAGGAACAACACAAAGTCGTTTCTCTCTGCCAGCCGCCTTGTGACTCCTTCAGTCTGGAAATGAGCACAGAGAGACCCAGTGAGAGCCCACCCTGAGCAGCCACAGGGCACAGCCCTGGAGATGATGTGTGCTGAGCCAGCTGCTCCTGAAACCAGGGAATGTGTTTGTGGCAACCAAAACCATCTCCAGTCCTGCTGTGGAGTCACTGTGGCGCTGGCAACAGCGCTGGGATGAGAGAGAGGCTTCACCTCAAGGCAGCTTTTCCTTGTCAGAATCCAGAGCCAGCCCTGCCTGCCTGGGCACACACCACAGGGGCTGGCTCTGCTCTGCATCCAAACTGTGAGCAGCTCCATGCCATGGTCTGCACACACAGCAGCTCCTAAACCCTCAGTGTGGGAACCCAGCACATCCCTCTGGC
>JAHXMQ010010625.1:852246-864572 GCA_020466415.1 Ammodramus savannarum pratensis | reverse complement strand
CTTGGGGTCACTCTGACAAGCTAAAGATCCCAACACCTCAGCACTGCTGTCTGAGCAACCCAGATCAAGCACTGGCCTAAAAGAATGGGGTGATGAACCCCAAAGTCAGACTGAGGCATGGAAACCCAAGTTTAAGGCTGCCTTTCATGCTCTGAACTCTGCTGAGAGCACAGCCAGGCTTTCCTGAAGTCACAGCTACATCCTCACTGCCTGCAAAGCTGTGTTTTATCCATGAGACACATTCCCAGTGCCCACAGAACCAGAGTGGCAAAGATAATTCCCCCATATTTACAGATAACATAAAAACAGCTAATATTGCCCACAGACCATTTCTGTGATGCTGGACACTTCTCCTCCAATCCCTGCAGTAATACCAAAGTGAATTAAAACAGAGCTGCTAGTCTAGAAATTAAAAACTTGGTTTTTAGCTTATCATGCTATTCTCAGTTTGCAAAAGTTGCATTACCTGCAGTTTAAAAAAATAAACCATGCAAGCCAAGGAAAAAAGTGTTCCCTCTCTTCCCTGTCCCATGTGTACACAGATCCTTATCAGTGAGACATGATCCAGTAAGACTCAAACTCTGGAGATTAGACTGATGTTTCTGGAAGAGCTCCAAGCCACTAACCAGCTCTTTTATAAATTTTTGTTAAATAATGTTCCCTAGGTTCTGGCATAATGAGCTGTGTGATGAAGTAAACAATCCTGAGGATGTTCCCTGCATGCATAATCTGAGGCCTTTACTTTTAGCTTCAGGATTTTAATGAGAAGGTATTTCCAGAGGCCTTTAAGCCAGCACCTTCCTTTGCACTGATCTGCCATGACTGAACTGAACTGAACTAAAATCCAGCACAAGGAGTTGCAGGATCAAATTCAAAACCCTTTGCCAGCCCCAATTCTGAACAAGACCAGCTGTGGCTGGGCTTAACAGGCTCTATTCAGCTTCAGATTTTAAACTGCAACATTAACAAAGGCTGGCACAGCTTTCCTATGGAAACACAGAGACAGCAAGATCCAAACAAGAGAACTTAAGCTTGACAATGCAGGTCAGAAAACAAATTATTTGAGCAATACATCAGATGCTGTATTTAAGTGAAAGAATTTTTATGCAAAGCTTCAGAGTAAGTTTAAATTGCACTTAAAAGAGTCTGTTTATTGTCTTACCAAGTAGCACATGTAAAAAGTGAGCAGTTGTACTTACACATATGCAGGTGTTGTACAGTATGCTTAAACAGTCCTTGATGAGGTCATCACTTACTGCAAGGAGAGAGCAGACAGTCAGCAGCCACTCCTGCCAAGGAACACCCCTGGCATGGCAGGGACATGGAGAGCTCTGGGAGGGGTGACAACTCCAGGCTGCCAGCTCAGAGCACACATACAAATGCCTTATGGCATAGAAGCCAAAAGAAATACTCTGTTTCACATGTTAAATTATTGTTGTATGGGGAAAAAAATGTCAGTTCATGCAGTTTTCTCCACTGGAAACTCATGCTTGTTTTCTCAGCACCTGGACTTCATAGAAAAACTTCCAATCTGCTTTGCCACAGCATTTGAATATTTAAAACATGTTTGCAGCACAGACCTTCATTGCCTAAAGCTCCAGCTGAAGTCACTTCACCTTTGAAGTTCCCTGGCTGGCAGGCACAGGGTGCACCATGACATTCCCTTCCCTCAGCAGAGCACCAGCAGAATCCCAAACAGGGGAAATAAAACCACTGCAGCCAAGCTGCTCCAGCAGGAAAGTTGAGCTGAACTCACTGCACACCCTGTCCTCACAGCAATGTGGAATTGAGCAGTCATGGTGCTGCTTTCCTGAGCTACTCATCTTACAATCTCTGCAGCTCCCATGACATAAACAATGTTTTGTGGTTTATTCTTAATCATTTTTCACTGTAGCTGTAGCCACAGGAACAAGAAGAGTTTCCAGTGATTGCAGATTTAGTGCTTTGAGTGAAGTTTGTTGTGCTGAGTGTGTGAAGCTCCAGAACTGTGCCACAAACAGGTGACTCTCCCAAATCCCAGCACGAATCAGCACCAGGGAGAACAAAGAAACAGTGATTCACTCCTAAATGAATCAACAGGAAATTGCTGGGATGGAAAGAGAATAACAGAAAAATAGAACAATTTCTGCCTGAAGCAGAACCATCAGGCAAAACTGGGGAAAAGAAAGAGATAAACCACTTATTTACTTACTTTTCTGCTTCTTTTTCTGTGTAATAAGAGTTGGTCTCATGAGAATTTCTACTAAAAGCTGTAAAAATAAGACAAAGAATTAAAGGAATGATCACTGAGATACAAATAACCAATTAATTTGCCAATGTCAAACCCAAATCTGTTTCTGCTGAAGTCACTGAGATGAATAATGAAGGCTCTACAATCAAACCCCCACTGGTGTCAAAATCATATTGACAAATTATAGTTGCATTTACCCTGAAGAAACAGTAAGAGCTGTACAAAATAATCTCCCACTGGCAAGTTTTAAAGAATTTGAGCTTGCAAGGAATGTAATTTCACATGCCTCCAGATAACATCAAGGATGGTGATCACACATCTCTTAAAATAAGGAATCTTTAGCAATAATCTGCAAAGAGATGCAAATTTTGCAAAGGCTTTCTCTAAATCTTGCTGGGCTTCAAAAACATTTCAGGTCCAGGCAGAATTTAGCAGCTCCAGATTTTATCTCAGCACCAAAAAGCCACTGCTTGTGTATAGGATCCTGTATGTATATTTACATTTATATTTCTATTTAAGGAATATAACAATCAGCTTTCCAAGACCAGGACTGTGGTTCTGACTGATGTAGAACTGATCTTTAGTTGCTCTAGTCTGTACCACTGATTTGGCTTAAAATATTTGAAAAAACAACACTTTATTTAAAAATGAAAGTTGGCAAACAGAAGGAACTGATAACTTCTGCAAGAACTACTGCAAATGCTGTTGGTTTTAAAATTCAGTTTAAAATTGCTGACAGCAATGCAGCCATCACCCAGTAATAAATATCACTGCCAACTCACAAGATATCTAAGAGTTTACAACTTGATCTATTTGTCTGATCTTCTTTTAATGAACTATTGATCCATACAGAGGAAACCACCTTGACATCACTGGAGGCTACATTAAAAGCACTGATAAATAAATAAATAAATAAATAAATAAATAAATAAATAGGCAGCTTTGAAGAGGAATATACATTTTTAGCAATATTTGTAGTAGTAGCTGTAGCATTAATAGGGTAGAGAAAAATGACTGCAGTAATACAGATCCCATATTAATGGTTTGTGTTCTAGGAGGAGAATGCACATCTCAAAGTTTGGGGTTTCTGCTTTAATTCTTGGGGTTTCTGCCTCTCACCAGAGGCAGAAGGAGCAGAAAGGGAATTATGAGATCATGTTTCTTGGGATGGGGTTACATTCAGGTGTAAAATCCATGAGGTTTGTGTATTTGCACTCTCAGGTGTTTATTTTACATGGATTCATATAAAGGGAGGAGCCACCAAGCTGGTTTTGCTCTTCCTCAATGTAAAGGTTTCAGAATCCAAAAATATTTGAACTCTCACAAATTGTAGCCTATGGAGCCCACTGCAAACTGAGTGTCCTTCAAAGTTACTCATGTTCCACAGCTCAAAACATTGCAACATAAATCAGCACGTGGCACACACAGCACCAGCAGATCAAACTTCTTCCCTTTCAGATCCTAGAGCAGGATTTTTGAAAACACAGAGCACTGGCTTCCATCACTGCATTTAATCACATTAAATCCACCTCTATTCAAATCTCTGATCACAGCACCAGGAAATTACAGTGGATCTGGTATTTACCATCTCCAGCCCAAGGGGAAAAAAGCAACCAAGCCCCAACCAAACCAAAATCTTGTCCCCAACATACAGATTCTGTGCACTATGTTAAAATAATTTAGACAAAAGTACCACTATTTTCCTTTAAAAACAAGGGAAATTTAAATATTTTCATAGTGTTCTCATTTGCTTGGGTAGCTGATGGCTTTTGCTCTCAACTGACAGCAGCAACTAAACCAGGGCTCATTTCAAAACATCAACAGCAGCTTTAAGTAAAAGCAAGCTTTTACTTGTGTAAAAAATAAAATAACAAAAATGGTATTTCTGTTACAAAGACAAAATAACAAAAAATAAATGTGACAAAAAATAAATAGCAAAATCTGTTTGGTTAAACTAAAGAGAGTGTTAATTAGTTCACTGGAAAACACAAATAATACATTTCTAATGAAAGCCAAGCCAGTCAGGCACATAAAACAGAGCAAATGGGTATTTGTGCAATGTAGAATTAAAGCAAATAAACAAAATGATAAATTGCCAGAATGTCCACAGAAACCTTCCAGTTCTGCCTGAAAACTTTGAGCAATAAACACAGACAACCTGGTTAAAACAGAGCCCTGGTGTTCCTAAACTGCCACAGATCCCCAGTGTTAAGTGAAATTCTCATTGCTCCAATACCAATTGGGTTATTTTATCTCACAACCAGCAATCATTTGAAACTGTCTTCATTCAGAACTAAGTCTCATCTTTTTTAAGGTAAAAAAGACTGGCTAAAGAAACAGCCAGGTATTCTGTATCATATAAGAACAAAACACCTCATTTTGGATGTAATACCTTGAATAATACACCCTTTTCCAATTTTGATTAACAGAAAGTGGCACAATTCTAATGCTTAACATTAAACTGGAAAATCATTCTGTAGCTTGCATTTAGAAGCTTCAAAGAGCTCACTGAACAGATTTTTCAGTGGGATGATTATCATGCAGATCTTTAGATACTGAGAAAACACACTCACATCAACTCCCCCAAACAAATCAAATGTGTATGTGTTGGGGAAACTGGACTCTTGAGCAGCTTTTCTGTCTTCTGTGACATAAACCATGGCTTCCATCGAGAGAAGTGGAGAAATTTCCTGCAGGAAGGAGAAAAATAAAGAGATGGTTCAAAAAGAAAACTGCTCATCACTGTAAACACAATTATCTTCCACTATCTGTGTGACTAATCATCACCTGCACCCCCAGCTCTTACCAACAGCCAATTTCTGACAGATATCACCATGCAGACAGCTAAAGAAATTAATACAGTATGATCACAGCAGACTTTAAAGAAAATCACAACAAAATCATCTGAAGAAGGGTGCAGGCAGTACCTTTAGGATGCTTTGGCACTGGGAGAAGTCACTGTTTGGGTGGCTGTGCTCATACAACTTCTGCAACAGCAAGGGGATCCCATTCCATTTTGCCTGTTTATCTCTCTCCTTCAACAAGGCCTCTGTGATCTGCAAAGAAGGAAGAATGAGATTCACGTGTCCAGAGCTTCAAAACCAGGAAAATAACCTTATCACCTTCCTGGAAAAAGAGCTCACAAAATCCAGTGTCACCCTGATTTTAAAAGATTTTCTAAGCCTTCTGATGTTTATATTCTTGTAGCAAACTTTCTCACCTGCTTTCTGTAAATAACTCATTGTTTTGTATTCTTTTATGGAGGAGGAGAAATTTGATGGACTGTTGGTTTGTCCAGTGTCATTGGAGAGGTGGCACTGTCACCCTCCAATCCACTGTCACTTTTGGAAATCTATAAATGTTGGAGTCAGAAAATAAATTTCCCTTTTTTCCACCTTGAGAGCAGTGGTTTGTGTTGTGTTGTTTCATGTCCTATAGTGACAATCCAGCACCTCTTTCCATGCAGCAATTTATCCAGCACAGGCAGCTGCAGAATTTTACAAATGTGAAGTATCTTAAGCAGCAGAGAGCTTAAAGCAGATGTCATTTAGAATACATAATCTCATTCTGTATTTTTATATTGATTGTGTATTTTATAATGACATTAGTCTCTAAACAATTCCATTAGCAGAGCTCCAGCTGACAGGTCAGTGAAGGAGGAAATGGGTGCCCTGACACCATCTCACATCACACTGCTCTGAGGTGCAGAGTGCTGAGGATGGGGAGGTTTCATTGCTTGATGCATTCAGCTGGAAAGGAGAATTCCCTCAGCCAAGTCCCTCGAGTCATTGGTCACAGCAATGACCCAAACCACAAAGGTTTACAAGCAGGAACATATCAAAGAGAGAAAATTCCCTCTGTAGTCTTGGGCTGGCTGTAAAAGGAGATCACCAACTAAATCAGCAGAACAACAATGCTGGCATTATCCTGAAAACAGGCTGCAACCACAAAAAAGAACACTTGGCATTTACTACTACAGCTGTCCAAACTTTCTTCAGTGTTCCTCCTTTCTTCCCTAAAGTAAAAAAAAAAAAAAAAAAATCTTACTATTCATCACTGTGTTTAACACCTAAAAAACCCAAGCAGCAGCACAAGACTAAAATATTCTGCCCAAAATCCACAAAAGATGCTTTGAAGTCTGAATACTTCCAGGTTAATGCCCGATCTGTCAAGGAGGAGCTGAGGGCATTCAATTAAAATCCACCATGCAGTCAATGCTGATCAAACTTTAACTTCTTTCCTCTCTGGTACTGCAGAGGTGCCTACAGCAACCCCAGTACAGGGACTTATACAGGGAGAAGGTAAAGCAGAAAACAATTCCAGCAGGATTTTTGCTTGGGTTTACAAATGTTTTAACTAAATAAAGAAAACCCCAATCCTCTGGTCAGCACCTCAAGGCAAACTTTAGAAAACAGAATGTCCTGAGCTGGGAGGGACCCCCAGGATCAGCCAGGGCAGCCCCAGCCCTGCCCAGACACCCCAACAGCCCCACCCTGGGCATCCCTGGCAGCTCCTGGAGCTCTGGCAGCCTCGGGGCCGTGCCCATTCCCTGGGGAGCCTGGGCAGTGCCAGCACCCTCTGGGGAAGAGCCTTTCCCTGGTGTCCAGCCTGACCCTGCCCTGACACAGCTGTGGGTTGGTTCTCACTCCCAGGCCAAACCCCCAAGCTGCTCTGCTCTGCACCTTTCTGGGGTTCAGTGACATTTCCCTCCCAGCTGCTTAAATCTCACTTATTCTTCCAGCCAAGACATGGTTCTCAGACACAGCTCAGTGCACAATTCCAAAGGGCCATTCAATTCCTGATTAGACAATTATATGCAAATATACTCCAACTCCTGGTAGAATTTAACCCTTTGCTCTCTGGTTATACACAGGAAGACCAGAAAACTGATTCAAGCTGAGAATTCAGCCTGGCAATGTGGCTGATGTGGGTCCTCATCCTCTTGTAAGATTCTTAAGTACTCAGGATTCTTTTCCTGATAAAATGCCTCAATTTTTAGATAAATAAGAACTTCACATAAGTGAGAACTTCAAGAGTCTTGAAGTACCAGGTTTTCTTGCTACAAGCAGTGATTGAAGCAGCATGAGCACACTTGGGACATAAAATTCTCTCAATTTTTCAACTTTTCCCTGCTTTCTGAATCAGAGGAATCAACCAGCACTGCTGGAGAATGACACAGTTTCCTTCTGAGCAGGAGAAATAGCAGAGGATCAAACCAGAAAGCCAAAATCACTTCTGATCATCTGGGCTCTGGGTCAGCTCCTTGGAAGTCACAGATTCCATTTCCCCTTGAGAAACCAAGCCCAGAGTGAGCCAAAGGAGCTCTGCCACTGCCCCATCCCAGTGTGGGAGGAATGGGATTGATTGCTGGGCAGAGTGCACAGAACACACAGCAAAGTGCAGGGAAAGAGTCCAACTCTGCAGCTCCAGCTGATGTGGAAGATACCAGAGGCAGGGATGACGTGCACAGGCTGCCATCACAGGTTCCAGCAGCACAGAGCAGAATTCAGCACTTCAATGCTCTCAGGGAAGGCCAAAAGCCTTTAATTAACATTCAAACCTTGTGCTGGGTTTAACACCACACTGTTAATCACATGTGTGCTTCTTGATTTGGGGCAGGATGCATCTGAGCCATCTCCACTCCCATTTCTGTACTAGCAGGGCTTCCTCTCCCTGCCCCAGGCTCTGAGGCAGCCACAGGAAACTTTCAGAACTGAAATTCTCAAAGAGTGAAGTAAATGTTTCCTTGCTCTCATCATCTTTTATCTGCTTTCAAAAGAAAAAAAAATTAAAAAAAGGTTTTCTTTCTCTTGATTTAACATTGGTTTCACTGCAAGCCCTGGCTTGTGGTCTCTGCTCTGTATTTGAGGCTACCCTGGCTCTGGATATTTCCATTGTGGCCGGGTGGTATTTGCCAATGCAAAGATTTTTGGATTCTGGGAAGGGATTAAAATTCAATCAGACTTTGTGGAGCTTTCTTTCTTCACAGCCATTTTGGTTAACAACTGCATCTCCTGTTTTCCATAACAGCAGCTAGTCAATGCTTTTCATTTATAAGCAAAAATGGTTTTCTTTGTGAGGATATTTTACTGAACAGTCATCAAAATCAGCACTGGGTCTTTTAGGGCTCCTTTCCTCTGTGGAATTTTTTGGTTTCATTCAAGCACAAAAAGTGCAATCCAACACTGATTTTCTTCATTCACTGAAAAGCTCTGGATAAAATATGTGAAATCTTGTAAGAAAACTTGAGAAGTTAGGTAAAATCTAGCAAGAAGTAGAGGCTGCAGCAGCCCAGCTGGAAGAGGCCTCCAAGAAAAGCCAGGATCCCCACCAAGCTGTACAATCCTAATTTTACACCTGTGCTGTCCTGAATGCTGCTCCCCAGGCAGGGGATCCCCACCTCACCAGGAGCACCAAAGCCATCTGCTGGAAGGGCAATCCCAGAGCTTGGAGGGGATTTAAATTCAGAGATAAGAAATGTGTCACCAGCCCAGCCATGCCTGCAAGGCAGAACAGACTGAGGGGTTTTCTCTTTAAAACTCCTAAGGAACTGCAGCTCAGGATTTCCCAGGAGATTACCCCAAAGACTGATAACTACCATGGGAACACTTTCCAACTACACAGTTTAAGTAACTTCTGTGCATAATTTTCCTTGAGAGTATACAAAGGGCTGAAAAAAGACACTGCACACACCTTTAAGTATTTAGTTTAAATTTCTTTCCAATCCTACTGTCTTTTAAATATTTTTAAAAATGATAAGAAGCACAGAATGTCCCATCTTGGGACACACAAGGATTGTCAAGCCCAGATTCTCACCCTGCACAGACACCCAACAACCCCACACTGGGCATCCCTGTCCAAACACTCTTGGAGCTCTGGCAGCTTTGGGGCTGTGCCCATTCCCTGGGGAGCCTGGGCACCCTCTGGAGGAAAAACCTTTTCCTAATATCCAGCCTAAATCTCCCCTGATGGCATAAAAAGTATTATGAATAATACCTGCATCTTCATGAAGTTATACATTAATATTTGCCTAAATCCATCCCTTCCTCAGTCTAGTTTCCCTTTTACTTGTCCCCTCCACTTTGCTCTTCCCCCCTGCTCTGTGTCCATGCCCTGGCAAGAGCTCAGCATTGCCAAAACATTTCCTACTGCCCTGAGATCTCTTGGAGATAAAGTTGCTCCCAAATCCTTCTGTTCCCACACTGTGACAATTTTCCCTGCCCTACACAGCAAACCTCTGATTTTCCTGAGCTTGCCCCCACCCCTGTGCTGAGCTGTGCTCAGTGACACCTCTGTGTGTCCTTCCCAAAGCTGCTGACCACCAGCAGTGGTGAGAGCAGCAGAAACACCAGGAGCTGATCCTCCCTCTGCTCTCCAGGGCAGGGCAAACACTCTCCTGATAAAATTGTGTCTCTATTTTACATTTTACCCTTCAAACATTCCACTGCCTTGCTGAGTGCTCTGCAGGAGGGTGTTTGGTGTTTGCTGTCATCTTTCAGAAAGCAAACCAGTGACTCAGGTGTCCAGGCATCCTTCACAGCACTGAGGGGATCCTGCTGTGACAGAATTCACAGCTATGACACATCACTTACAAGGTTTTTATAATTCCATTTCTCATTGCAACCACACATTAACACTGGAAGTGCTTTTAAAAAAGCAGAATTTCCATTCTTGGTGTTTTCCATGATCACTTCTGAAGTATATATTCAAATGTCTTGAAAGTTTAAAAGCAAACAGGCACAAGATTATGGATCTCAACAAAGAGATGCAAGCACATGGTCTCTATGTATTCCTAATAAAACTGAAGCCTTTGCACATCCTTTCCTTCAAGCCTTTAAAGCTGTACCTTTAAAAAAAACCAGGAAACTCAAATTTGTGCAATTAAATATTTTCCTTTGAAAAGTAATAACTCAGGAGGTCATCTCTGACAGACTGCCAGGAGAATGATTATTCAGGATTTTGGGGGGTGCCCCACCATTCCAGCCCTGCACTGCATTTCCCTTTCCAGTTGCTAACAACCATCCATGAGCCTGGCTGAGCTGCCTCCTCCCTCACACAACTCTTCCCACAAAAACCTGTAATAAGGCAAATGACCCTACAAGTGTTGGTTTGAGCACAACAGCTCTGCAGGAACACAGCTGCTGGCCCATGGAGTCATTCTGGAAATCACTCCAAGGGAGAAGCTGAGCCCTGCAGCTCCAGGGCAGAACACACTGTGGTCACTCACAGCTGAGCTCTGACCAAACACAAATATTAATCCTGAAAGGAAACTCAGCTGGGAGAAGTCCATGTAAGAGCACTTATGTCCAGCCTCTCTGCAGCTCCTTGATTTTACAGTGCAGATCAAGATTCCCTCAGCTGGATTCCCTGTTTCTCCATCCTCCCCAGCCCTGCATGGGGCCTCCAGCCCTTCTCCTGCCAAGCCAAAAGCCAGGCATGAACCCAGGGACACACTGTCCTAGGATAAACCATGGCAGAGCCTGCAGCCAGGCCAAACCATTCCCACAGCTCCCACACTACAGCTCTGCTCACCAGGACTGAAGAGCTGATCCACCAAGAACAAATCTCCTGAATCTCCAATCCCCACAGGACAATTCCAACACAGACCTTTAATAGAGCAGCACTCCAAACCCACTACAGGATCTACCAGATCAGAACAGAGCTACCAATATCTGCTTTGACTAATATTTGCTTTGCTGATCTTACTCTCAGAGAAAAATAAATCAATTAATATGCATAATTATACTAAAATTATATTAACTTCTCAGTGACCACTTTTCCTTGGAACTTCCTAAGTTTCTTTTTAAATTCATTTTGAAAGAAAACAAAATCTGTAGGGCTATCTAAGAAAAAGCAGAGGGATAAGGAGTATCACATCTACATTGTTCTTCTCACTCATCTTCAGCCACACAAAAAAATCAGACACCAACACAGCTTAAACCCAACACAGGCACTTTTTGAGCATTTCTAGTGCATGACAGAGCTCTGGTGTTGTTACATAACAAAAGCAGTCCAGGCTTTCCAACACTCCCTCACTGTCCTCCCTTGAAGAGCCTGAGCCTGCTGACACCCACACAACCAGAGCTCCTCAAGTGGATTACATTCACGTGAATGTTGTTTTGTTGGTGCTCTTGGAAGGAGCAAACAAAAAACTGACTCAAAACCAAAATCTCTTCTCAGAGTTAGGAAGCTACTCCTGATGACAGCCTGCAATGGCAGGAGGTGAAATCTGGATGTCTGAGGGAGAAAATGTTTTCCTTCCACAGAGTTTTCTTACAGTGGATTCCTTTATGCTGCCAAAGGAAGTGTCTGCTCTTAGGGGTAGCAAAGCACAAAATACAGCTGGGAAATGGATTCCTTTTTTCCATTCTGATTGTTTCAGCTAAGCCCTGGCAATGCTATGAGGGTGAGAGCAGTGCTGACACCCAGCTCTGGGCCTGCAGCAGGAGCACATTGGTGTGCCAACAAATCCCTGCTCAGTCCATTGTCACACTGCTCTGTGCACAGGGATTCCCAGAGCTGCACACAAACACCCTCTGCTTTCATGGCACATCCATGCTGCTCACAGCTTGCAGCAGATGAAGGCTGCACCTTCTTGCTAAGCAGATTTGAGCTGAGCCAGGGTGCTCTTGGCTTTCAAGGAACAGCAGCACAAACTTGTCCCAGAGCCTGTGATCCATGGCACAGCTGTGCCCCAGGAGGACAACACACCAGATCCCTCACAATCAATATTCCTTGTTAGATATGTGTCACTTCTGGAAAATTCTTCTGCCACTGGTTCAGCAGCACCTGCAAAGCCCCTTGCACTGTGCTGAGGGCAGGGCAAATCCTGATCCAAGGTTATGCAATGTGACACCAACACTGAGGCCTGTGTGCAGGGCAGCAGCTGATGGCAGCAATATGGATAAAATGGGTACAGAACAAATAATGGCAGTGGCTACTGAAATCTGCTTGAGCTAATCAACTTCTTATCACAGAATCATTCACATTGGAAAAGACCTCCAAGACCAAGAGTCCAACCTGGGATTTATCCCCACCCTATCACCCAGCCCCATTGTTCCTTGGGATCTCCAGGGATGGGGACTCCACCATCTCC
>JAHXMQ010010625.1:803449-817270 GCA_020466415.1 Ammodramus savannarum pratensis | reverse complement strand
CTTATTTACTAAGTGGAGGTGCTTGTACAGGAGACAGGGGTGGAACATGAAGAGCCCCTTTGTCCATATCCCAGTGTCTGTCCTCACCCAACATCATTCATGCACTGTGATCCTGTCTTTGATCCAAATTTTCACTGCTGATCAGAGAAACCTTTTCTCAAGCAAATTTTGTCAGCATCAGTACATTCCTAACATTTAGATGAATCCTAAATGTCTGATTTTTAAGAAGTGCCATCCAGAGCCCCAGACCAGGCCCAGCCTGATGTTAATGAGACCTGAATTGTTGCTTTCAAGGCGTGAAATTGGTGCTGATATCTCAAGACTGAAAATGATACACAGGCATCAAGCCCTGTTTAGTTTGAGAGGGGGGTTATGTTTCACAGCATTGAGGGGTCTTATTTGCTGTGTTTTGTACATAAAACCTCTCTACCCTTTAATGGCACCAGGAGGGGCTTGTCCTCTTGGGTGACTTTTGGGTTTAGGGTTTGTAACCATCAGTTCCCGCCACGCTCCATGTTTTCTTGTAACCTTTGGAAATTGTTCACTTCAATTTTATTCAGCAGAGACAAAAATGCTAATCTCCTGGCACTTCACATGGTGAGGGAGAGAAGGAGGGGAAGGAAGGAAGACCTGTGTGATCTATTCATTCATTATTCCACGGTGCATGGGAAGTCATCTCTTTACATGATTGACCTGCCTGGGTTTGATTACAACACACAGCTAACCTTTTCCAAATCTGCTTGTGTCATACAAGAGAAGGGTTGAAGGCTGTTGCCATGGCATTGAGGTATCTCTTGAGAAAGAGGAAGGGGGGAAAAAAGAGAGAGAGAGAGAGAGAGGAAATGATGCTTCTTTACTTCCTAGCCAAGTATAAACAAGAAACACACGCACATGTTTTTGTTTTGAAAGAGCTTTCAGCTTCTTATCCAGCCTCATCTCTGTGTTTCCTTGGGAAGGGAAGGAGGAATTGTCTGCTTTGCAGATCAGTGGGAGGGGGGATGACAATTGAAGGGAGGAAAAAAAAAAAAGAAGAAATCAGTCTTGCCACCATTCATGATTTATTCATGAGACACGTGAGTTTTGCATTTAAATGTGACATTCTCATGATCTCAATATTGTATATGCAAATCTAAAGATTTCTGCATCTCTCCACATGCCCAGCTTAAGTCTCGCCTCAGATCCACAGCTCTGCAAATGTAAAACCAGAGAGGTTCACACAGCTTCTGCTTCTCTCCCTGCTTGTTCCATGCCTCAAAGACTGGGAGCAACACCAAACTGCTCTTAATAGCAGAGCTGTAATTTAGATGTCATTATTTTTAAATTTTTTTTCCTCATAGTGAACACTCACAGTCAGGAAATTACCTGTAGGCTCATGAATGGTTTAACTTTCTGAAGTCTTGCCTTGCCTGAGCTTTCCCTTTCCTCCTAAGGCAGATCACTTGGGATTATCACAGGGCAGGGCTGAGCCACCCTGAACAAAGAACTTACACCCTGAGCAGTGCCTGCTTCAATGCTCCAACAAAAACCTGTCACTTGTCACTCAATAAATAAGGGCAATGACCTTGTCTGCAGGTTTTTAATTAAGATAGAGTGTTTTAATTGATAGAGTAAAACATAAGTACCAACTCAAGGCCACGTGATGAGGCTTTGAGCACCCTGGTTTAGTGGAAGGTGTCTGTGGCAGGGGGTTGGAATGAGATAAGCTTTGAGGTCTCTACCAAACCAAACCAGTCTGTGGCTCTGGGAAATGTGCTGATGTAGAGGGGACAGGCTCAGTTTGGGGCAGGACCTGACCCTTGGTGACATCTCTGTCCCCAGCCAAGGCTCTGATCCACTCACCATCAGGAGGGGTGTGAATGCAGGGCTCTGCAGAGCCACACAGACCCTGCTCCCAGCCAGCCCAGGGTGTCCCAGCCCTGCCCAGGAGAGTGTTTGGGCCAGTGTTTGCAGGAGTGATTTGTGCAGGGACAGCCCTGCTCTGGGGGCTTGGCTTCATCCATGTGCCTGCAACGCTGCTCCATGATCTTTCTTAGTGAACCAACCACAGCATAAGTATCTTTATGTGGTTTTGAATGAGCTCTGGTGCAAACATTTCTCAGTTATTAATGAACAACCACAGCACCCACTGATAACAATGAAATTTGTAGTTTTTATAGCACTTTCCCCCATTCATCGCTCAGCACCTGTTTTGTCATATTGGAGCCAGAGCTTGCTGAAGTTGATCACCTTGTGTTCACTTTCTAAGGTCAGGGCCCATATCAGCAAAGTTATTCCTATTGGTTTTATTATTTTAAAGCCATAAATGTTTTCTAGCTATCCATATAGCCTATTATCCCATCTTCAACAATGACTGCTTCAGGAAACTGGAAAGGAGACAGAGCTTGTGTTGACTGACATTTCACAAGCATGTTATCTTAGATTTAGGAAAATCTGGATATAGAGAATTCCTGGTGTCATGTATTCAGGTCTAATTAATTGCTTTCAAGAGCTTGTCCCTTTCAAACCCACCTGCACATTTGCTCCCCCAGCATGGCAATGGGTGTCACAATTTAATTTCTATGGGGTGGACAACTACTCAGGTTTAGAAAATTTAATGCTGTTGATGCCTACTGTTTTTATCCACTACAAGAGTTAATAAAATAGTTGTTCCTGAGCATCTTTCTCCATGCTGCTCATGATTTTAGGAGCCTGTGTCAGAACCCCCTGCACAGTCTCATCTCCAAGCAAATATTCTTATGTATCTAGCTACCCTATTAGGAGCTGCTCCTATGGAAGCTGCTTACAACTCTGATGCTTTAAACCTGTCTCTATAAATTTTCCAGTTCTCTAACATCCTTTCTGAAAGGGAACATTAGGGCTGCCTGCAATATTTACGAAGATGGTGCAGCAGGAATTTATGCACTGGCAAAATGACTTTTTCTGTTAAGTGTCTCACCCCACAAACTCTGGCATTCATGTTACATTTCTGACCATCCCTGATTGCTGAGCTGAGGAGGGTTTTGGAGAACTGAGGTCTTGGTGACACAAACAGCCCCAGCCTGTCTCAGAGCTGGGTTGCTGTGCTCTCATTTGCAGTATGTGGCATTTGCAGTACATGGAATTTCTTGCCTCTGAATTCCCTGTGCTGCTGCATCTTGCTCAGTTATTTGGGTGTCTGTCTGTCCCACAACATCCCCTCCAGCAGCAAAGCTGCTCCAGGGAAATACCTGGATACTTTGACTTGTGTGCAGACATCTTTGTTGTGTTGAATTGATCTCCTTTTCAAACCACACAGACCCCAGCCCACAGACCCCAGCCCTGTGGGGTTCCACCTCTTGCTCAGGTGAGACCATCCCCTTTTTCCTGTCTTTGTTGCCCATCTCTAAACAAATTATTTATCTCCACAAGGCAACCTGCTCCTAGTCCATGGCCCTGGCTCAGAGCCCATGGTGTGACTGTGTTGTTCTCTCCCAATGATCTCAAACTTGCAGTCAGCAGAAAGACAGGGAAAGATTACCAGGGGAGGAAAAATCTCTGGACTTGAAGATTTTTTCAAAATTGGGGTTTTTTTTCCATCTTCTCACATCCTCTTATGCCATGTCTTCAATACTGCTACAAGCACCTGAAATAGCACAATTCATGGCTGGCCAGACTGGGAGCAGTTTTAGCAGGCAGGGAAAAGAAACTCATGCAGGAATTCCATTGTTATTTAAAGATACATTTTCAGTTTTAGCCCCTATTTAAAAGCTGAGAGAGAAAAACATTTCTTTGCAAAGAAAAAACCCCAAACGTGTTGTCCTAAATTCAGACTGAGTTTTTTTATTTATTCTTGTTTAGCCTGGATTTAATGGCCGGGGTCTGCAGCCATGGTCAGTGGGCTGAAACAGAGTGGTTTATTCCTGGAAATGCCCCAGGAATTTGCATTTTCTTCTGCCCAGGGCTCTCTGTCCTGAGGAATATGAGAGCCTGTGTGCTGAGGGAGCACCTTTGGACATCATTTGGGGCTGCATTTGTGAAGAATCATGAAACCCCAGAACGGTTTGGGTTGGAAGGGCCATTAAAGCCCCTCTCATCCAACCCTCTGCCATGGGCAGGAGCACCTTCCCCTCAACCAGGTTGCTCAGGGCAAGGATGGAAGGGCAGGGGGAAAAAGCAGAGCTCACACTGATTAATCCATGCAGGTGGGATTCACCTTGCTAAAGCCTCCTCATGCCTGCATTCACGTGGAGCAGGGGAGTGTTCTTCAATGCACTGCCTTGCAGACCTTGCTTTCTGCAAACGTGGCCCCTGTGAATGTAATCAACGTTGTGCAGAGCTGCTGAAACTGAAAACAAAGCCAGAACGGTCATTGTGCTAAGTTTGGGTTCCTCATTGTTCATTGAATTACATCAGTGTTTTCTTTAGTTGCACAGTCAGCTGGCAGAGGGTTGTTTGAAATCTCGAGGCTCTCCCCTTTCAGGGGAAAACGTGAATTTCCGGAGATGTGGGCTCTGCTCTGCATCACAGCCTGGGGCTGCCCTGGCCCAGGACACAGCCCAGGCACACAGGGGGCTCAGCAGCCCTCAGCCCCTCACCGGACCTGGAAATGCAGCCACAGGAAAAACACTTCTACTTTTTATTCTTTGTATTTAGCTTGATTTAATCTGCTTTAAAAAAAAAAAGAAAAAGAAAAAGAAAAAGTAGTGATTAAAATTTATTTTGTAGAGGATCTCTCTCCCCAGCTCATGGCCAATGTTTTGTTTCACTGGCATTTTGTTAAGGTGATCCCATGGGGTAAAAATCTTGCTTTCTCCAAAAATTTTTTGAGGCAGAGAGCCAGAAACACATCCCCCCTGGGGCCATGCCTGGTGAGATGGTGAGTGGCAGTTTTGTCATTGTAATGTGGGAACCGCTGAAATTGCCCCAGGAATATCAGGATGGGAATCAGAGAGTGGTTTGGGTTGAAAGAGACACTAAAGATTATTCAGTTTCAGTCTTCTGCCATGGCAGGGACACCTTCCACTGTCCCAGGCTGCTCCCAGCCCTGTCCAGCCTGGCCTTGGGCACTGCCAGGGATGGAACAGCCCCAGCTGCTCTGGGCACCCTGTGCCAGGGCCTGCCCAGCCTCACAGGGAAGGAATTCTTCCCAAAATCCCATCTAACCCTAAACTCTGTCAGTGGGAAGACATTCCCTGTGTCCTGCCACTCCAGGTTCTGCCCAAAGTCCCTTCCAGCTCTCCTGGAGCCCCTTTAGGCACTGAAGGGCTCTGAGGTCTCAGTGGATCCCTCTCTTCTCCAGGTGAACACCCCCAGCTCCATTGCTCATTTGCATTTGAATAATTTCCCTCTAAAATTCTGATTTTCATCACCCACACCCTAACTTCTCCCAGAATCACAGCCCATGCTGTCACAGCAAACTCTTCTGGAAGGTGAAGTTGCCAGAACAATAGCTGCTGAGTGGTGGGGCTTGGCTTTCTGAAAGTTGTATTTTAGTTTGATCCAAAGGGGCTCTGAGGGGCTCAGCCTGCACAGCCCAGCTGATTCCAGGCTCTTTGCCTGGCTCAGGGATGGCTTCTTGCCTTTTTTAAGCATGTGGAGGGAAATAGTGATAAAAAGGCACAATCTGGGGTGAAGTTTATTAAGAATCAAAGCAAAAATCCATCTTGGAGGAAACTGTACAACTTCAGTGTCGTTTCCTAAGAAACATGCAGAATTTAGGGAACTCAGAAAGAAACTTTGTCAGGAGCTGTGATGCTGCTTCTGTTTGGGGGGGAGGTCTTGTAAAATAACCTAGAGAAGCTGGAACTGGAGCTTGGAAGACCAGGGAGAGGAGGCAGGAGTAAAGGCAGGATGGAGAAGAGGGCAGTAAGGGCAGTGAGCAGGGGAAGAAAAACAGGAGCAGAAACTGAGAGCAGGAGTGTGGGTTGTGTTTCACCAGGGTGCCCAGAGCTGGGGACCGAGGTCTCTTCACCTGGGCCTGAAGAAAACAAAGCTCATCCTGCACCACTGATGAGAGGAGGCACCTTTGTAGTGAAATCTGAACCTGCCAAGGTTAAACAGTTGTGATTTGTATTAATTTTGCAACTTCTTTCAGTAGAGAAAGAGAGGTGCAGCAAACAAATTGAGAATATTCACAATATTCTCATTTCACATTTTAAAAATGAACCATTTTCAGTTTCCACTTGGAAAGAAGGCCTCTGTCTCCTCAGCAATACAATTATTTCATGCCAGAGAGGCAGGGAGTAACCTGACACTGAGCTGCAAGTGCTGTGTCAGACAGGGACATTTTGGGGTTAACCCGTGATAATTCCCCACACCCTCCCTGGCATTGCTGGAGTCTTTAGTTCTGCCATTGAAATGAAAATCCATTATTTGTGCAGCTCAGCTAATAACACCAACCAGCATTTCCATGGGCAGCAGAAACCCTGGAGGAAGGCTGCCAAAAGCCCAGAGAGTCAGAGTTCCTTTTCATGTTCAAAGCTTCAGCTCTGAAATGCTTTAGCAATGCCATTACCAATGCCTGATGTCAGACCTGGGCCCAGCCTCTCCTCTCCCTCACTCCATTAGCCCTGCAAGGATGATGACAAACCATCTGAGGAAGCAGGAGTCATCCCAGGTCAGGCTGGAAGAGATGAAAACCTCTGTTAATCTCCAGGTTCATTAACATTTTTGTTTTTAAAAAGGTAACTTTCTGTCACTAGGAATGTATAATATATATATAGAGAGCAAGTGGAAGCTGGGGTGTAATTTTAGCCTTGATTCTTGAGGCTGTTGAGCAGGGGTGCAGCCTGTCTTTATGTGTGGGAATACATGCAAAACCATTTTTAAAGTGTACTACATGTGCTGTACTTCAACTCAGAGGTTACCCTGGGAAATTCCCACCCTGGCCCAAAATGCCCAGTGATGATTTGTTGGGTGAAAGCAAAAACGGAGACTTGGAAACACAAGAAAAAACCACAGCGATGAAACGGAGCTAAAATACATTTTGACATTTAATCCTAGATCAATTGGCAAATCTCACAATAGATATTTTTTTTCTTGTCACCTTGGCAAAGCAGAGCCATGGGAAACTAACTCTGAAAAAAAAAAAAGAATTAATTTTGAAGATCAGCTGCCAATCTTCTCCCTGGGCTGAGGGTGAGCACGGGAACTCTGCTGCACTGTCGAAATATTGAGTATGTTTAGAGAAAACCCAATGATTGCAAACTCAGGACATCATTTATAAAACAAAAGCCACTCTCTTCTGCATTGAGAAGTCTGAGAGCTGCTCTGAGAAAGATTAATTCTCTGGGTAGAGGAGGGGAGCTTGGCTTCACCCCCAAAATGAACCTAGAGGATGATTCAATTGCTTCACTTTCCGAGCGCGAGCCCGAGACGCTCACGCAGAGCGTGGTGATAAGAAATGACTCCTTTACTTCAGGGGGAAGAAACTGAAGGAACTGTTAAACTTGGTCACAGTATGTGACATCCTTGAAATCAAAAGCAATACTTCTTCTCAGCGACTGCACAGTAAAATTAAAGATACGAAGCCAAATTCATCTCTGGAGTAATTCTCTTGCCAGTGGCTGGGGTGGCACCTGGGATTAATTTCCTCTATTATGCAAGTGACACAAGACCCTGACAAATTATTTTGGATGTTTTTTGTAGCACTTAGTTAACAGAAACCTTATTCACCATGTGTCCCACGCCTGGGAAATGGAGTGGCTCTGGATTTGCCTGGCTGAGGATGGATGTGGGGTGGAGTGCAGCCCATGTGAATTTACTGATTTCTCACAAAGTAAAATGCTCCATGGGGAAACAGGTGATCAAGGAGGGCATGTTTGCCCTGGGGAAGGGACAGTCTTTGGCTGGGTCTGGCCTGGATTGTTGCTCTTGCCCCAAACTCCTGGGTTGTCCCATGGCACCTTCCCCAAGGGCTGACAGAGCTCACTCACTTCTCTATTCCTGCAATCCTTCTGTTTGGCTTTGGGCAGGACCTTGCAAACTCTGTGTGAGATGCATTTCTGCTCCTGGACATACGTTCCCATTCTTGGCTTACAGTTTCCCTGTGAAAATTTATATTTTCCTGGAGGAATTCTGAACAGCAGCGTGGTGTGCCAGTGCCCAGTGCGCCAAGGTGAGAGCTGGGGCAATGCTATCCCAAAATTCCCCCAGATGTGTCCAGGTTTCATCTCCAAACCATCCTGGGTCCTCCTTCCTCCCCAGAGTGCCAACTCCTCTCTCCTCTGCAGCCATCCTTCTTTTGCTGCCCCAAATTTGGAGGATCATCCCAGGCCAGGTCAGGTTTAAACAAGCACAAACCCCTCCGAGTTTTTCCTTCCCCTGGAGCAGCAGAAGGAAGGAGGGAAGCTGTTACACTCCCCTGGGAGATGAGGATCCCAGGCAAATGATGACCAAAGTCAAATGCAAACTCAGGACACGTGTGAGCACAGAGCCCAAGGTCAGGGTTTCGGGGAAGCCACCTGCAGCTGCCTCCCAAGGCTGCTGCTGGCAAGAAAATTCATTTTCTACACATCTGGGAGGCTTTGAAAACTCAGGAATGGCTCTGGGTGTGGGTTTAAGGAGGTGAGGTTAAGGACAAGGTTCTCCCTTGTCTCATGTGTTGAAACTGTGGGCAGAAGTAGTAAAATACATGTGACTTTTGAGAAGATCCTGAAGGTCAGGAGGAAGGTTGCCCAAGGAATCCCACAACCAGGGATTTCCCTATCCCTGGGAGTATCCCAGGCCAGGCTGGATGGAGCTTGGAGCATCCTGAGATGGTGGAACGTCCCTGCCCTTAGCAGGGGGTGAAATATGATGCTTTTAAAGATCTTTCCAACACAAAGCATTCCATGGGTCTATGAAGAATGGTTCCAAGGTTTGATGCATCAAGCCCTTGCATCCTCTTGAAAACGAGAAGAAACTTGCTGATATATTTTACAGTATTGGGACCTTTTGTCTTTAGCATATTCCTGCTAATGAAGATTTTTTTGGAGGAGGAAATTATTTGCTTATATGCAGAGCCAGGTTGGTGTTTGACCAAAGGTGAGATGTTTTCCCTCAGGCAGAAGAAAATTGTCAGTCGGTGTTGTGAGTGTCCTTAATACTTCCCTGTCATGTTTGAGCTTGTTTTGTTTTGTTGTATTTGGGTTTCTGGAATGTTTTATCCTATCAATGACATTAATTATGGAGTAATTGCCTTAGTAGCATGTAACAACTCTCTTCTTTTTTTTTTTTTCAAAGAGATTTTCACACAATGTGTAAACTTTGCTGTGTATGTGCTACGTTTCTTGTGTCATGAAATAACATGTAGACAAAATAATGTTTTTCCTGTCAGAAATTCAATGGGCATCTAAAGCATAGTGACAGGTGGTTAAATAGCTGCATTTAAAGGATGTCAAGAAGATTTTTTGGACAGGTACCAAAACCCAATGCCAAAAAGAAGGCCTAATACCATCTGTTTTGTTAGCAGAGAGATGCAATTTTACATTAGATTTTAAACGACACGGAATGCCAAATTCATAACCTTGATTTGTGGGTCAGATCTAGCTTATCTAGATTGTGAATGTTTCTATTTACCAGCACAGTTCCTGACCCAGAGCCCACACAGGTAAATGATGATGTTTTCAATCAGCCCCATTTTAAAGTCACAGGGAGCTCTTGAGCTGCATTTAATTTTGTTTTGTATTACATGTAAATCCAGATGCAATGTGGATTTAATTAATCCAATTTCACTGCATTTAAATGTACACATTTGCATTGTGTTTATTGGCAATTGGCTTTATCCATTTGTTCAGCATTTTTTATGACCACTGAAACTACTGAATATTTAGAGATCCCTCTACTTCCAAGTGGGAATGAGGAGTGTAGCTCTGAATTAAATCATTCTCAGACATAAACTGGGGATAAGACTAAAATGTCAAAATATAGCTGCATAATACAGTGGGGAAAATGATATCAGTATTTTAAAGTAATAAACTGCACTGTGCTAAATAATTTTAAAAATTGTTCAGCAGGCTTTTTAGATGGTTTGTTGAGAGGAGGAGGAGTACTTTGAAACAAATAATGAAACTGATAGATTTGGAGGCTTTTTCCTGCTTCTGAAAGGTGCCTTTGAAATGATGATTGTTCAGGTTTAGCCTGATATTTAGAAATACTCACTGTAGAGTTTTCCCTTCTTTGTGAGGAGTCCGTGTGGCTTAAATGGGATTGCTGAGATAATCACACTCTGCTCTTTCTGTTCCAGAGCTAATGTTAGCCATGAAATGTGACTTGTCATGTTGGGAGCTCCTCTTTCAGCTGCCCAGCCAAAGCAACTGCAAACATCCTGGGGTTTTGGGGGTCTCTGTGACAAGGAAGGGAAAGATCCTGGTGTTTGCAGCTGTTTGGCTGCTTGGCTCAGCCCTGATGGGGATCCTGCAGCTCCAGTGGTGTTGCTGGCTGCCTTCAGCCATCCCAGAGCACTCCTGTCACCTGTGCACACCCAAAGTCTTGACCTGTTGTGGTATCACAGCAAGCCCTGATAAATCTGTCCCAATCTTTCTCACAGGCTCCCTTCAGCGCTGCAAGGAGCTCTAAAGTCTCCCTGGAGCCTTCTCCTCTCCAGGCTGGACACCTCCAGCTCTCCCAGCCTGGCTCCAGAGCAGATGTGCTCAGCCCTGGGAGCACCTCCATGGGGCACTGCTGATCCTGCATGGAGAGGGGCTGGAGGGAGGCAGGAGCTCACAGAAATCTGCATCCCCTGGTGAGAGCAGGAGTTCCTACAAATCTGCATCCCCTGGTGAGAGCAGGAGCTCACAGAAATCTGCATCCCCTGGCAGACCCACATCTGCTCAACAGCAAAGTGCCACCAGGACAAAACACATTAAAACACAGGGAAAAGCAGGCTGGAGGAGGATTCAGCAGCAGGCACAAGTTGGAGGCTTCCTGGATGCACAGTGAGGCTGAGCAGGGGCAGAAGATGCTGAGACATGGGCAGAGAAGCCTGGAGGGAGGCTGGAGGCACCCATGGCTACCCAGGGCCTGGCCAGGGCTGAGGCTCAGCTCCACTGGGTTGTCTTCTTCTGACAGTCTGGGGAGGAGAAGCACTGGAGACACAAGGTGAGCTGTGAGAACATTGCTCTGATGAGGAGCATTCCCTCTGCCAGCTTCCCTTGGCATATATATATATACACAAATATATAAATATATATATATAAAAGCATTCTGACTATTAATAGCAATAACTCTTTGTGGTGCTGAGTGTCTCAGATCAGCCTCTAACAGAGGCAGATGAATTGGCAAAGATGGACAGGGCTGAGCTGTGTAAATCTGAGAAAATGGGGCTTCATTGGGGGAAAAATGAGCTTTGAGAGGGTCTGAAAGGGAGCAACGGGGTGGGTCAGGCACTGCAAATAAATTGGGTTGTATCAGCCAGGGAGGTGCTGCATGTTTGGTGAAATGAAATGTGTTCATTTTTGTAGGAAACAACAGAATTAAATCCTGCTTTTAGTGGGAAAGTCAATTCCACCTTAACTGCAAAGCCACTAGCAATGACTCCACAATATAAGAAATATAATTATGATAATTAATAAAGATAATAATACAGTCAAACCTTGCTAATGACTCAGAGGCTGCTTACTAAATACTGACTTTGTGGATAAACAAGCCAGAATAATGCATCATAAAATACACTTTGTTCCATTATTTTGACATCTCTATTATTTTAATTATTTATACTTCGTAATATACCAGTCACTCTACTTGGGAAGGTTTTACAAAAATAATGAAGCTCTAATAATGTGACATGTCATTTCAGTATTTGCTGAAACAGGGAGACAGGAAAACCAGTCCTTTCAGGGGCTGTGTAAATCAGGAAGGGCACAGATCAGTGGAGCTCAGATATTCAAAGTTTTAATGCAAAATATGAGACATCTCTATTATGCCTCTGACTGGGAGCCCTTGGAGCAGCTTCCCTGGTGCAGAACTCCTGAAGCCAACCTGCTTTGCTGCTAAATGCAAAAGGATCGATGCTGATTCTCCAGAAAAAATCTCACAGTTTGAAAAATAATAATAAATGTGAAGTAGTTTTTGTGCCCAAGTCAATTTTTATCCTCAAATCAATTTTTTCCACCACCACGACAGCTGAAATCTTGTTTTTAATTTAAATGAGAGCTGTGATTTTTACATAATCACTTGATTCCTGGAGCTGGCATTCCCTCGAAACCCCAGCCCGCCTCCTGCTCCCTGAATTTGGCAGGAATTGGCCCCACTCTTACAAGGAAAGACACTGGAGGAAGAACTCAGCATTTATTTAGCTCAGCTTTACAGCTCCAGAGAGTCCTGAAGGGTGCATGTTTGAAATAAGCCTCCAGAGTCAGTCAGAAGGGGTTTTTTCTAAGAAAATAAAAAAAGAGGCAATTTCTCTTGGAGATTTGCCAGCAAACTGACTCCACCACCGTGTCCCAGCTCTTTGCCAGCCTATGGACAGGTTTTTGCAACTTTCAAGCGTTTCCCCCTGCCTGGGGATGGGATAACACTGCAAAACCGCTCTGTACATAACATTCTCTCCATGGGCTGCTTTCCCACAGGGATCTGTTGGGAGCCGCTGGAAGGGACAGGGAGAGAGCATGGAAGGGAGGGAGAGAGGGGGAGCCCTGCCCGCCCATCCTGCTCACCTCCGAGCATCCTCCCTCCCTCCCCTCGGACACCTTTGGGTTTTCCATGCGCTGTGCCCTGAGCATCCCGGCCCGTGGGGGCCGCAGGGGGAAGGTCATGGATGGAGCTGCCTTCCAGCCGCGGGAATTATTAAAATACATGGATGGGATGTGTGAGGGGACAATGGGGGTGTCCGTGGCCTGGGGAGCAGGAAGGCAATGCCAGGTGCAGAGGTTGAGCCTGGCTGTTCTCTCCAGGCTGGGAGAGAATCCGGGCGCAGTTCGGGCTTCTAAAGGGGGCACCTCTTTGGGGTCCCCATGCGGGTGGATCAGCGCGCTGGACAGCATCCCTCACCAGCGGGTGGGCACCGGGAGCGGAGGGAAACGAAGCTGCTGGGCCCCGTCCCGTGTCGGGAGCGGGCACACCGGGCACAGTGCGGGCTGTAGGGCACGGCAGGGTCCCCAGCGGGCAGGAGAACCGGCGGGCGCTGTGTCAGCCTTCCCCTCACCAGAAATGGGGGCTGAGGAGGGCTCGGGGCTCCTCCAGCGGCGCTGCCCGCCGTGCCCGAGCCCCCGGCGCTGGAGGAGCCGCCCGGCCCCGCCGCGAACAATAGCGGCCCCGGCGCGGGGCGGCGCGGAGCGGGGCGGGCCGGGGCCGCCGCCGCCCCCCCGCCCGCCCTCTCCCCGCCCTCTCCCCGCGCCACAGGCACCGCCGCCGCCGCAGCCGGGTCCATGCCCGCTGGAGCCCCCGCCTGCCGCCGCCCGCAGCCCCGGCATGGACGTTCGGTTCTACCCCTCCGCCCCGCCCGCCGTGGGCTCGCTGCCCGGCGCGGACCCCACTTGCCTGGGCCCGCTGGATTATTATCACTGCAACAAGGTACCGGCGGCAAGGGGGGAGCCCGGGCTCGGCGCGTCCCGCGCGGCTCCGCGGGGACGGGCACGGGGACGGGGATGGGGACAGGAAAGGAAAGTGCCGGCGGCGCCGGTGCTGCGGGAGGGAATTTTGAAAGTGGTCTGGAAGAGGAGCGGGGGGAGCCGTCGGGTGCCCGGGCCGCCCGCAGCGGGCGGGGGGAGCCCGAGCCCGGGCAATGCTCGGCGGGGCGGGCCGGCAGCGGAGCGCCGTGTCCGTGTGTCCGTGCGGGACTGGTTTAACCTCCTCCGCTCCGGGAGCGGAACGCAGTGTCCGAGTGTCCGTGTGTCCATGCGGGCTTGATTTAACCTCCTCTGTTCCGCTCCGGGAGCGGAGTGC
>JAHXMQ010010625.1:773275-784348 GCA_020466415.1 Ammodramus savannarum pratensis | reverse complement strand
ACAATTCCCCATGTTCCTTATTCTTTGATGTCCCTTGTCCCCAACACCATCTGGCTGTGAATCCCAGTGCTCTCACAGGGAGATTCCTGGTGCCAAACCTGTGAACTGGTGACTCCATGCAGGGAATCACTTTCCTGCCTTTGACTACAGTAAAACCCCCAGATCTGAGCATATTTGGGAAAGGATTTGCCCTGCCTGCATGGCCCTTTGCAGAAACTGGTGGGGACAGAGCAGTCACACCTCTGTGCAAGCAAAAGCAGAATTTGTCCTGTCCCTGGAGCACAGAAACATTTGCTCTGTGGGCTCTGCTCCTCTCTGTGCACAGGTTGTTTTGTTTCCTGTGGTGTCTGTGCTGCTGTTGAGGCAGTTCCACCAACCTCCTGTTTCTCCCAGGGCTTGTTTTCGTGGCAGGTGTTTGCTGTGATAAAATATTGATGGGGAGGAGGAAGGAAAGCTCTGTGGCCCTGCCTCTCGTTATTTTTCAGGTGGGAGGTACAGAAAGGGTGACATGGTGATTTAAAAATCAACCAAGGTCAGGATGGAGAGTCTGAATGTGTGGAATTTGAATATAGCTGGGTTCTGGTGCAGCTCAGGATAACTCTGTTAAATGCCTGAAGTGGAAGCTGGATTCTGGCAGCTCTGACTGCCATGGCCAGAGGAGCAGGGGAGCAGATGCAGAGAGATGTCCTGTGATGATTTGGGGTGTCCAGCACCATGTGCCAACCTGCTGTCCCAGCAGCTGAGGTGCCCACATGGTCTTCAAAATGCCCCAAAATGCCGTGTGTTCCAGCTCTTGCTGTCTTTGTTGATGCCACCAAGGCCTTAAAAGCAGTGGGCTCTGATGAGCAGAGCAGCTCCTGACCTCTGGCCTGCCTGGATCCTTCCAGGAGGTGACTCCAAAGTGATGCCAGCCCATGGCACATGGTGGGCACAGGCTGAGCCCCAGCCTGGCTGCCTTTCTGTGGCACAGGGGCTGTGCTGCAACATCCCCTGTTTGGCAGCTGGGCTGAGGGAATGAGCTGCCTTGCACCCCTGTAGGACCTGCTCCTGATGGGGAGGGGAGGCTCGTGGGGCTGGGAGGAGAAGCTGCATGAATTTCCTTTCAGACTGCTTACATTGCTGCTTTTGTGCTCTTGCCCAACCCTCTCCTGCCTTTTCTTCCTGCCTGCTCTTCCTGCCAGTTCTGATTTTCTGCCCCAGCAGGCTGAGGCTTCCCCAGCTGTAACTAAAGGTGAAACACAGTGTGTGTAAAGTGATTTTGTATTGGACAGAGATGCTGAGTATTTAATAACCAACCTGGAGCCTGCAAGCAGGAGAGGTTCTCCCCTGCATTGCACATGGCAGGTTGGGCAGGTAGGACCTTGCTCCATCACATTTGTGAGAAGATTCTCACAAATCTTCTCACATTTCTCTCTTACAGAAAGAAATTTCTTTCTGTAAGTAAATATGTTGGATGATCCTGTTCCCTTCCCAAGAATGAACAAAGCCTGATGCCTCTGGACCTGTTTTGTGGAGTATTGGGAAACATCAGTGTGAACATGGTGAAATCAGGAATGAAGGGAAGAAAATCAGATGAGACCAGTGTGAGGGTGGAGAGTTTCCTCTGGCAGTGGAGATGGGAGCTTGCTGCACCAAATGCAAGGCTGAATGGGGTTTTGAGGAGCTGTGGAAAAGTTGCACATAGCAATTTTTGGCCTCCAGTGAGAACCAGTAAAGCTCACTGGGTGGCTGTGGGCTCAGCAGCTTGGCCTTTGTTGTTTTATTTTTAATACAGGTCTGAAAATAAAACCTGCTTTTGTCTTAATTGAAACAAAACCAGGAGCTGAGTGCCCCAGAATTTCACAGTGCACAAGCTTGAAGTGGCTGTGGTTTTTGTTTCTAGCTGCTATAACTATCTGATGAACCGTTTCTGCTGGGTTTCTTTTCTATTTTTTTTCCTTTTTCTATTTTCCCTGCATGAAGAAAGGCTGAATTTTTTTCCTGGCCTGCTTGTAACTCTGCTGTTCCCAGCTTCTGCCATTAGCAGCTGTGTTCATCCCTGGTGCAAATGAGTGTGCCCCAAATCCACGTGTATGTGCCAGGGCTGAATGTGACCTCCAGGGAGGACTTTAAATCACTCTAAAAGCCTTTCTGAGCAGTGCATGTGTAACATACCATGGATTTGAGTTATCTCTCACTGATGGCAACAACCTGAGCTGCAGGGTGAGGGCTGCAGTGCCTGCTCAGGTGCGCTGCAATTCCCAAGTGCCAGTGGGAGTCATGTACCTCCACATGGGCATAAGGTACTGTCCACTCCTCTGTGTCCTGGTTTTGGCTGGGATAGAGTTAATTTGCTTCTTAGTAGCACAAAACAGTGCTGTGTTTTGGGTTCAGTGTGCCTGTAATGCTGATAACACACTGATGTTTAGTAGTTGCTAAGCAGTGCTTACCTAAATGAAGGACTTTGCTGTGACCGTGTTCACAGGGGTCTGAGGTTGAGGGAAGAGATGAGGATCTGACTCCATGTTTCAGAAGGCTGATTTATTATTTTATTATATATATTACATTAAAACTATACTAAAAGAATAGAAGAAAGGTTTTCATCAAAAGGCTAGCAAGGAAAGGAAAGGAATGATAATAAAATCTTGTGACTGACCAGAGAGTCCAAGCCAGCTGACTGTGATTGGCCATTAATTAAAAACAACCACATGAGACCAATCACAGATGCACCTGTTGCATTCCACAGCAGCAGATAACCATTGTTTACATTTTGTTCCTGAGGCTTTTCAGCTTCTCAGGAGGAAAAATCTTAAGGAAAGGATTTTCCATTAAAGATGTCTGTGACACTTTGCAGTTTCCCAGGCTCTGCCAGCCAGGGAGAATGGCCAGGACAAGTGACCCAGACTGGCCAGGGGGATATTCCATACCACAGGCCATCCTGCCTATATAGAAACTGGGAGGAAGTTGGCCAGGAGGGACCAGTTGCACTGAGCACTGGCCAGCAGGTGACAAATGACAATTTTGGGCATCACTTGTCTCTCTTGGGTTTCATTCCTTTCTCACTCTCTCCTGTTCATTACAATTGTTATTATTACTATTAAATTTTGCTTCATTTCAATTATTAAACTTGTCCTTATCTCAGCCCATGAGTTTTACTTCTTTCTGATCCTCCTCCCCATCGCAGTGGGAAGGGGCAGTGAGGTGGCAGCTTCCTGGTGCTGAGATGTTCTCTGGGGTTAAATCACCACATAAATCACTGCCACAACTAAATACCTGCTAGGACTTAAATAAATGTTCACTAACTCTCAGTACCAGGGAGAGACAGACCTGTGCTCAGCTCAAAGGAACAACCAGGAACTGATCCATGAGTTTGGGGTTTGGATTTGGCTGTTACAGTGAACACTTCTGCTTCACAGGTTATTTTCTTCATTTCTATGTTCCTTTGGACTTGCTGTTCCTGTTCCTTGTCACTCATGGGCTGTGCTGTCCAGAGACTGCCAAAACCCAGCAAGGGCTTGTCAGAGCTGATCCCCAGAGCTATTTCAGCAGTTCTAAGCAATATGTGGGTTAAATTTGTCATTTTATGGGGAGTTTGGGCTTTTTTAAGCTTTCCCAAAACAAGGGTTCTTTCCAAAGAAAAGGTGTTGAGCTAATTGCCCTGACCAGCTGCAGCAGATCCTGCAGTGCAGGATTCTCTGAAACCAGACTGATGTGACTGCTTGGCTGAGTTGGCATGTGGGTATGGAGGGGAAATGCTGGAGCAGGGAGGAAGATCTGGATGGAAAACGGGAGACACTTATTCTCTTCAATATTCTGCTGTTAAATGATGATAAGATTATGCCCTTTGTGGGAAACAAAGGAAATGCAACAAATATTTACCTGGTTGCAAACCTAGATCTTGTTGAGAAAGGGGATCAGCAGCTTTTGGGGAGTGAAATTCCAGCTGCTTTTTAGTTCTGTCTTCCTTGCACAGTCTCAAAGTCACAATACCCAACTTGATAAACCATGGATTAAAAATGCCAAAGTCCTGTCCAAACCTTTGAATCTGGTAATCAGAGAATCACAGAATGGCTTGAGCTTGAAGAAACCTTAAAGAGCATCTGGTTCCACCCCCCTGCCATGTCAGGGACACCTTCCACTGTCCCAGGGTGCTCCAAGCCCCATCCAGCCTGGCCTTGGGACACTGCCAGGGATCCAGGGGCAGCCTCAGCACTCTCTGAGTAAAGAATTTCTTCCTTATATATAATCTAAATGTCTTCTCTTTCATTTTAAACCCATATTGCCAGCAACTGATGGAGCACAGACTCACAGCTTAATATTTCCAGCACTTGGTTGTGGTTTCTGCATTGTTCTGCTGGGGACATGTTCAGTGTTGATCATAATTTGTGGCTGGCATTGAACCAGGCTCAGGGAGGAGCTGGTGGCTGGCTTGGTGGTGCTGAGCAGAGGCAGGGAGCTCACCTCTACAGGTGGGCATGTCCCCACAGCACAGTGTGGTGTGTTCACAGGGATCCCAGGACAAGGGAAGAGATGAGAATCTTGACTCCATGTTTCAGAAGGCTGATTTATTATTTTATTTTATATATATTATATTAAAAGAAAATGATATAACTACACTAAAAGAATAGAAGAAAAATATTTCATCAGAAAACTAACAAAATAACAATAATAGTAATAATAGTAATAATAGTGGTGGTAATAATAATAATAATAATAATAATAATAATAATAATAATAATATCATCTTGTGACTGACCAGAGTCTCAATCCAGCTAGACCTTTGGTTCGTCATTAATTAAAAACAACTACATGAAACCAATCAATGAATCAATGAAACCAATTGCATTCCATTCCTCAACCAATCAATGAAACCTGTTGCATTCCACAGCAACAAATAATTATTATTTACATTTCGTTTCTGAAGCCTCTCAGCTTCCCAAGAGAAAAATCTTAACAAAAGTATTTTTCAGAAAATATGTCCATAACACACAGGGACCTTTGTGTCCTGCCCTGTGCTGAGGGTAGCTCAGCCCTGGGGCACTGAGCTGTGCTGGCTCTGCTCTTGCCCAAAGAGATGCCAGTCCCCTCTGTCATTGGCATCTCCTGACAAAGAACCACAGCCACTCCTTATCAGATAAGCAGGGAACATTTCTGATAAAGATATGAAGACAAAGTCCTTTAGATAAGATGTGTGTGAATTATGAAAACTGCTTGTTCTTAGAGGTTTGTGTGATGCAGGGCAGAGTCCTCGTGCTCAGATGCCAGCTGAAGGATGTGCTGAGCTCCACTGGCTCCCTGTGCCAGCCCAGCTGGCCATGCCTGGCACCCTGGGCGAGCTCCCTGTGCCACTGATTGTCCTGGCTGTTCCCAAGCTGGGTGGCAATGCTGCTGTGTTTCACTGTGACCCCTCCAGGTGTTGTTTGAGGAGCAGTGTTTGTGTGCCTTGCAGCCTGCTGGATGTTTGCAGGCACTTTGGCCTGGTTATTTATTGCTTTTCCTGGGGCTTGTGCACAGCTGAGCAAACCAATGCTCCTTCCTTGGAGGGTTTTTGCACGAAGCACCTCAGAGCCAGCTTGAACAAGCAGCCCCAGCCTTGCTCTGCATCCTGTCAGCTGTGCTGGGCTGCACCAGGACAGGGGACAGCAAAGTGCCTTCCTGCAAAGGAGAGTGGAAAAAATAGTAGTTATCTCATTAATAAGTCAATTGGCAATAGATGTAACTTTTAAACTTTCTTTAAGGTAAATTTTAAACTTAGTTTGTAATGTAATGTAATGTAATTTTTAAACTTACTTTGTGATGTAATGTAATTTTAAACTTTCTTTGTGATGTAATGTAATTTTTAAACTTTCTTCGAAGGCTCCTGACACAGATAACCTCTCTGTAGCCCTGCCAGTTTTGGTCAGAGGTGTTGCTGCCTTGTGCCCCAGTCTGGGTCGTGGCTGTTCCCCCTGGCCAGCTCGGGATGTGGGGTCAGCCCTGACAGCATGGCTGTGGCTGCATGTGCTGGCCCCATGAATGTCTGTAAATGGAAATACTATTTATTACAGAAAACAAGAAAGTGAAAGATATTTAGGGGCCATAAGGCCATCAGATTATGTCCTGGTCACCAAATGTTTGAGCATCACGTGTGGTGAGACCCTCACAGCTGCAGAGATCCATGTCTGGCTGACACAGCTCTGCTCCCCTCACTCACAAACTCATCCTCCTCGTTCAGAGCTCCCTGTGCCAGCCCTGAGGCACAGAGGGAGTCCCTTACCCTGCTGGGGTGCCCAGGGAGAGCCCTGGCAGGAGCTGCGTGCCCCTGCAGCCCGAGGTGCAGAACCGCACTGTCAGCGCGCGGTTTCATTCTGAGGCTCTCTATCTCTCTCAGTGGGAAGGATGCACCCTGTGAGAGGGGCCAGGGTGCAGCATCTTCATTGTTCTGGCCACCACACAGCCCAGGCAGCCCAAGTCATCACTTGCAGATGGTTATCCTGTGTTGTGTCACGTCCTGTCACCACCTGCAGCAGCAGTGACAGATCTGGCAGGGCAGTGCCTTCCCGAACACAGAGAGGGTTTGAGGGTTTAAACACAATTACCTTTGATTCCTCTCTGTGTGCCACATGGCTGTGGTGCAGGGTGGGACTCAGAGGGCAGCAGCCCCCAGCTGGGCAGGTTTCAGTGCTGATTTAGGCCTTTCCATGGGGCACAAGACATTTGCTGTGATGCTGTTAATTTAACAAACCTTTGGAGTGATTGCTGCCCTGCAAGGCACCTCAGGATAACAGCATCCCCCAGGGCAGGCAGATCAGCATCCAGCCCAGGAGTGGCAGTGCAAGGAGGGCATCCCTGAATGAAACAATCTGAGCAGAGATGAATGAAATGATGCTAAAAGCCATGGGAGGGGAGCACGGTGCTGAGCATGGGGGATCCTCCTGGCTGGGCCTCAGGTGAGCTCCTGGCACGATGAGCAGGGCTCTGTCTCTGTTAGCAAAGCCTATAAAGAGCACATGCATTATTTATGCAGCCTGGATCCCGGTGTGACGGCACAAAAGCTAAAATGACAGTAATTAGAATGGATCTGCACTCAGTGACCCAGGGAAAAGGGAAAACCTGGGAAGATAATTGTGAGTGAAAGAGGCAACACACACCACAAAACAGTGATGCTTACAGTCTGAATGAGGAAACAAGCTCCTAAAGCAAACTAGCTCCTGGAGATCCCATTAATGCTGACAAATATCCAGCTCCAGCATTCAGGAGGTATCACAGTGAACATCTGTTCAGGTAAATTATGAGCATGAATCCAGTTGCTGTTTGGAAACGCTGCCTGCTCCCCTGCTTGAGGTGAGCCTGTTAATGTTCTCTGCCGGCTAAAAGCACCTGTGCTCATTACAGTGCTAACAATTATCACATTCTCTGTGCTGGGGATTAGGGAACACCTGGCTCCCATATCAACTGCAGCCTGAGGATAACCCCACCCCTCGTGTTAGGGATGATGGATTGCCAGAGGAGAGCTGGGAGTGGCTTTAGACTAAAAAAAGGAGAGATTTAGATTAGATGTTAGCCCTGGCACAGGGTGCCCAGAGCAGCTGTGGCTGCCCCATCCCTGGAATTGTTCAAAGCCACCTTGAGCAGGGCTTGGAGCAACGTGGTCTAGTGGGAGGTGTTCCTGCTCGTGGCAATCAGATGAGCTTTGAGGTCCATTCCAGCCCAAACCATCCTGTGATTCCATGAAAATGGGTGAGATTACAGCAAGTTCAAGTCTGGATTCTGTTTTGATACATTCACTGTTCCAGCTGACCGTTTCAGGTCAGGTTTTAAATCTGAGCAAATTTTCTCCTCTGATGTCTCCTGAATCTGTCTTGGGTTTGTTTACTCTTCATAAGGAGGCTCAGCTCACGAGCTGAAGAAGTCCTGAAAGGTCCCAGCTGGCTGGAGAAGTGATTTATTCAGCATCACCATTTTGCAGGCATCCAGCATAAATAATTTATAGCCATAAAAACAACTCTGGAAAAGAGCCCTGCTCACCCAGGAGTGCTGGAAACATCACACCGGCTTTGGATATGGCAGCCCTGTGGACTCAGACGTTTTCTGGTTGCCTTTCAGTTTTGTGAGGGTGAGTGGAGGTGCCTCAGGCTTGTGACTCCACCAGGAGGTGTGGGATCACCCTTTGGAGAGCAGCCTCTCCTGCTGCACCCTTGGTGACACACCGCGTGGCACTGTCCCCTTCAGTGCAGGAAAATAAGGACAGCTTGGTCCAAGCTGCCTCTTGGCCAGAGAACAAAGCTGGAGCTGGATGGGGGGAATGTTCCAGGCTGCTCCACATGCACAGGAGGGGCAGTAGATCAGGGCTGGGTCAGAGGCTGTTCCAGGGCTTTATCCATGGGTGAGGCCCATCCATGTGTGAAGGAAGCTGGCAGCTCTGTGTGAGCCTCACGGTCCTGCCCTGCACCCCCATGAGCAATGGGAACATTCTGGGACAAAACCTGCTGCTTTTCAGGGTGCCAGTGAGAGCAGGACCACCTGAGGCATCACCCAAGGGTGACTCCAGTGTAATTTTCTCTCTCTGTCACTAGTCCCAGTGCTGAGGGGCTCATGGTCCATTCCTGTCCATTCCTGGTGTGGTGGTTTCCATCTGGGACAGCCTGGGAGAGTGGAGCATGTCCCTGCCCATGGCAGGGGGTGGAATGAGGTGACCTTTAAGGTCTCTTCCAGCCAAACCTTTCCACAACTATATGATAATAAAGAGTGAGTGAAGAAGGGACACAGCTCAACAGAGATGGCATTTTCCTGGGTTGGGGTGTTTTGGCTGGAGCCTGGTGTGCAGAAACCAACCCAGAGTGAGCAAGCTGGGATCACTTTGATCCCCAGACCATGCAGAGCTGCATTTTCCAGGTCCTGATGTCATCCCTGCCATCCTCCATGGGGTTCTTTGCCTGCAATAAGACACCAGAATTTCTCTCTTGGCTCTATTTGCTCGCCAAAGGCAGTGCTGCAGCGGGACAAACTGCAGGAAGGAAGAGTTGGAAGAGATCCTACTTATTTTCTATTGTTTTAGCCTTGTAGTAGGAATTTATTTTTCCTTTTCATGTAAAGTGTGTTAAATGTTTCAGAAGTGACAGGGCTAGGCTGGTTCCCAGCACATGCAGGAGAACAAAGCCTGTCAGCGAGCCCCTGGTCCCTGGGCTGGCTGACAACCCTCTGTTCTGGCTAATTTTTGGTGTCATCAATCACAAGCAGCCTCAGTGTGCCCTGTGTGCTCCTTGGAGCTCATTGAGTGACCTATTAGTGCTTCCAGTTAATTCTGGTGACATATTTATAGCAGGGAGATCTACAGCACCGATTTCCTGCAGGACACATCAGCCTTTGACATCAGATTAAGTTATAGAGTCCCTTTTCCTGGCTGGATCAATAGGCAGAGTCAAACAGAGCCTCGTCTATATGCAGATGAGGAGGATTAGATTTAAATTGGCAAATATCAGTAATGGCTGTTTTTCCCACTAAGGGAAGAATAGGCAAGGAAAAATTTCCATCATTAATAATTGAAGTTTATAGAGGGGGGGAGAAAAAAAGAAATGAACGTATCATATACCACTCCTGCAGATAACAGGGCCCTGCTTTTGCTGATAATTCTGTCTGGCAGACAAGTGCTAAAAAATTATTATCATTATCACTGGCTTTCTGAATCTGTTATGAATCTTCTGCAGTCATGGAATATTTTAACAAATGCCCTTTTGTAGCATAGCTGAAAATACTATCAGTAGCACGAATGCATTCATAGAAATATAGGGACAAAATAGTTGGAAAAGAGAGTTGGTTAAATTTGCCAGAATGGGGAGAATAGCAAATTCTGGTGGAAAGCAGTGTGGCTAGAGTGGGTGGCTGTGTCCCTCACCAGCTCCCAGCATGGTGGGCACTGCCAGCATTCCTTCCCTGATCGCATGGGAGGGCACTGGGATTGCTGGGTGTCACAGTGCTGCTCCAAGGGGCTGCCTCTCGCAGACATCTTCTCATGAAAAATCCTTTCCTTAGGATTTTTCCTCCTGAGAAGCTGAAAAGCCTTAGGAACAAAATGTAAACAATTATTATCTGCTGCTGTGGAATGCAACAGGTGCCTCTGGGATTGGTCGATGTTGGATGTTTGTATTAATGGCCAATCACAGTCAGCTGGCTCAGACTCTCTGTCCCAGACAGAACCTTTGTTATCATTCCTTGCTATTCTTAGCTAGCCTTCTGATGAAATCCTTTTCTTCTATTCTTTAAGTATAGAATAGAAGGAGTTTTAATGTAATATATATAATAAAATAATAAATCAAGCCTTCTGAAACATGGAGTCAGATCCTCGTCTCTTCCCTCATCCAAGAACCCCTGTGAACACCATCATAGGCTGCCCAGGGGTGACAGGAACCCCCAGAGGCAGTTCAAAAAGAGCCTTTTGGATCTATTTGCAGCACAATGTGTGAAAATGCAGAATTTAACTGGCTTGGGAAAGACTTTTCTGCTCATTCTTGTGTTTTCAGGGAAGGCTCCCAGTGGTAGCCCAGGGTTTTCATGTACCTGTCCATTGTGCTGGCAGGGACCCATCGAGTGTCCAGAAAACATTTTGGTCCCTCTTCACTGCTGCCACTTCTCCTGCTGCCAATTATTGCTCCAGGCTGCACAGCACTAGAGGTCGTGGTGTCTGCAGCAAATTTCTGTGCTCCCTTGGCTTCCAGGAGCCTTAATCCCAGCAAGCATTCCAACAACAACAACAGCCCATGTAAATCATGGGCAGGAAATAATACATGGGAAGGAGACAGCATGAATTTCTAATTAACTAAATTTGCAACTCGCACACACAAGTTAAAGGGCATGTGATTTATCACCTGTCAGTAAAAATATTGGTTGTAGCTTGTGCTTCCAGTGCTGTGGTGTGTGCAGAGCTCAGCTGGGGAGTTAAAGGGCATCTGATTTATCACCTGCCATGAGCCATACTGGTTAGAGCATCACAGCTAGGGTGGCACAGGCACCACGTGCCCATTGTCACCATGTGGCCGTGCCTTGGGCACTGCTCCAGCAGAGAGAGTGGGGAAAGGCTTGGTTTCAATAACTTGGTAAGGAGAGGAAAGAGTGACA
>JAHXMQ010010625.1:682418-695124 GCA_020466415.1 Ammodramus savannarum pratensis | reverse complement strand
CATCATAAAAAGTTTCTTCTGTACATCTACTCTGAATCATCTCTCTTTTAGTTTAAAACCATCACCCTGTGTCCTGGCACAACAGGCCCTGCTATAATGCCTGTCTCCATCTTCCTTCTAAGCTCCTTTAGGCACTGGAAGGGGGTCTCAGGTCTCCCTGATCCCTTCTCTTTTACAGATGAGCACCCTCAGCCTGGCGGTGCTTTTTACATTAGAATTTTGGGGAACAGTTCACTTGAAGCTGGGCTTGACACATTTTTGAAGCATTATCTGTGTTAGCAGAGCACCCCAGTCCCCAGCTGGGCTGTTCCTCATGGCATTTGTCACTCCTGAATTCCCCTGCTCCTCACAACAGACAACATGGACCATGTGCTGTTTGTCTGCCTGCTTTTCTCTCCTTCTCTGGATTAGCTGGAGCATTTATGGGCCTGATATGCATATTCATTAAAAGAATTGAAATATTGTGGGGAAAAAAAGGAGCTGTCTTTGAGTTAGCACAGCCTTTGGGAATCTGCTAAGTAAGATGCACTTAATTACTTCAGCTATGACTGCATCACATTGCACTCTGGGTTTCCTCTGAGATGCAAAACATCTTTCCAGCACAGGCTGCAAACCCATTCTGGGCCTTTTGCAGCACCTCGTGGTGAGCTTGCAGTGCTGAATTCCTGGGATGGAGATGGGGTCTGACCTGCCTCTCCCAGCCTCTGCTCCTGGGGAAGGAGCTGATCACATTTATGGGGGATGTTTAATTCCACTGTGTTTCCATTGGGTTCTGTGGGGCAGGGAAAGGCATGGGACAGCCCCACTGAGCCCAGGCTGGGCCTGCACCCCACAGGAGCAGGCTGTTTTCTTTCACACAGCATTTATTGCCTCCTTTCACTGTGGTTTTCCATGATCACAGTTTCATTCATCATTTCCTTGCCTAATTATGCAGTTTGCTGCAGGGAATCATCTCAAAATCCTGGTCCTGAGGGTCTCTCTTTCCTTGGGCCTTTTTAGGGGGGATCACCTGCTTTGGGTTCCCCTGAAATAGCTCAGTGTCAGCAGGATCCTGCAGTGGGAAGCAGCAATAACCCTCTCCCTGACTTGAGTGAGAGCCATTCTCACCTTTAATCCTATTTAAGAAGCCCCAGTGCTACACACAAACAAGTCACCTTCATTTTCACTCCAAATATTTCACAGCTGGAAAACTCAAGTGGCTTTTCCACCACTCCTGGGGACACCAGGAGCCGTCACCAGGAGTGATGGGGAGGTGGCAGCCTGGCGTGTTGCTTCCAAAATTGTATTAAAAAACAGAAATAAATAAAGGGAAGTGGAGAGAAATGCAGTGAGTGCCAGATGGTGGGGGCAGCTCCTGGTCAGCAGGGTGCATGTGAGGAGCTGCGCATGTCCTGCAGAACCTCCTGGACTGGGGGAGAAGAGATGGAGATGTGGCAGAGGGAGAGAAGGACCAACAATATTCAACTAAAAGCACTTTTTTATCATACAATTGTAGAATGCTTTGGGTTGAGAGGGACCTTAAAGCCCATCCAGTCCCACCCTTGCCATGGCAGGGACACCTTCCACTGTCCCAGGCTGCTCCCAGCCCTGTCCAGCCTGGCCTCGGGCACTGCCAGGGATCCAGGGGCAGCCACAGCTGCTCTGGAAATTCTGTGCAGTGTTTTACCACCTCCATTGTAAAAAACTCCTACCTTATATCTAACCTAAACCTACCCTCTTTTGGTCTAAAACCATTGTCCCTTGTCCTATCACCTCAATAAAATCTGTCCCCATCCTTCTTATGGGGTCCTTTTAATGATGTAAAGAAGTTGGGAGGAGGCATTTAGGCTAAGATATGCTTGGAGAAGAATGTCCCAGGAAAAATGCTGTGTCTCTGCTACATAAAAGGGTTCTGTGATGGGGTTGTTATGAGCATGGGGCTTCATGGGGCTTTCTGAGCCAGGCTTAGGTTCCTGGTTTTTTCCTACAAATTTTCAGAGGCATTTACAGCATGTGGTCCATATCCATAATTGCACTCCTGGACTTGTTCTGCTCTGATGCATAAATAACATGCACTGTAAAGAAAAGTGTGTGATTACATATTTAATGGATAAACAGAGCTGTTGTGGTCCATTGGCCACATAATAAAAGTTTCAAAAAATTGTCTTAATACAGTATTTCCTCAGGAGACTACTGTGGCTGAAACGTGAGCAAGCTATTTTAAATTTTAGAATTTTTTAAGCCACATCTCATAGCCTGCCCCATTTCTCCAACACCCGTCTTCTAAACTTTCCCTTCATTTAAATTTAAAATAAGGACAATAAATTATTCTTTTTCCTTAGCAGCTGGCAGATCTTCTCCAACATGAAAGGTCTGGATTAAACTGACAAAACCCAAGACAAATGTACATTTTTTTGGCTGGGGTTTGGGAATGGCTGGCTGCTCAGCAGATGGGAGCTGTGTCCCCACCTTGCACAGTCCCTGTCTCACCCAGACCATTCCCATGACTTCTGCAAATTCGGTTTAAATTTGCAAAAATTGCATCCCTGGTGCCTCCTGTGCTGGCCAAACCTGGTGTCTGTCTCCATGGATGCTCATCCTCGATGTCTTTATGACCAGGACAGCCAGAGTTCTGCAGAAAGACACATATTCAGGTTTCAAGGGCACATTATAAGGTTTTAAGGGCACACAAAACATGCCATAGTTAATCTCTATGCCCCTAACCAAAGCATAATTAAGCTCTGTGCCCCTTTGCCTCTAAGCAAAGCCAGTCCTGCTGCCTCCTTGGCACCACCAAAGCCAAGGGCAGCAATTCAGTGTGGCCCCTAAATCAGCCTCAGTCAGACTCTGCTGTTGAAATGCAGGAATATATTTAATTCCTGTGAGTTCAATCCCTTCACTTCACAATTAATACAGGAAAAGGGCAGATGCAGGGAAAGCTGTTCTGCTGACACTGCTGGAGAGCCCAAAGGGGAGCAGAACATTCTGTCTGTGTGGTGTAAAGCTCTTGATTCCTGACCTGCAGCAGTAAATCTGGGTTTGTGTTTGGATTCATGTCCTCTGAAGCCTTTGGAGGCCTCACAGGTCTTCCCTGGGTTTCCTTCTGTGTGTGCTGCTGATGGAGCTGGCAAAGCTCCCCTGGTAACGAGGGATTGCACCTCAGTGGGCTGATCAGGAGCTCAGGCCTTTAAACTCGTGTTAGCATTAATCAGATTAATGTAAAAGGGAAAAGTCTGGCAAGTGTTTCAGGCAGGGTTTGCCTCCCTCCCACTCCCTGGCTGGATGAGGCTGTGCAGGAACCAAGCTCTACTGGATCAGCAAGGATGGATCCTGGGGGAAAATGGGGTTTTGGGGAAAATGATTCAAACTGGGAATGGGGTCTTGGTGCAGATAACAGCAGGGTTTGTCATCTCATCTTATCTTATCTCATCTCATCTCATCTCATCTCATCTCATCTCATCTCATCTCAATCTCATCTCGTCTCTTATTTACTGCTTGGTGTAGAGGGGCTGGACCTGCTGGAATGGGTCCAGAGGAGGCACAGAGATGCTCCAAGGGCTGGATCCCCTCTGCTCTGGAGCCAGGCTGGGAGAGCTGGGGTTGCTCACCTGGGGAAGAGAAGGCTCTGGGGAAATGTTAGATCCCCTTCCAGTGCCTAAAGGGGCTCCAGGAGAGCTGGAGAGGGACTGGGGACAAGAGATGGAGGGACAGGACAAGGGGGAATGATTTTAATTTATTGGAAGGTAGGTTTAGATGGGATATTAGGAAGAAATTCTTCTCTGTGAAGGTGGGGAGGCCTTGGCACAGGGTGCCCAGAGAAGCTGTGGCTGTCCCTGGATCCTTGGAAGTATCCAAGGCCAGGTAGCATGTGGCTTGGAGGAGCTTCACTTCTCCTGGTGAATTTGCCATAAATTGCTTGTTTATGAATCTTTTTTCAGACCCCTGATAGGTGCCAGCCACCAGTGGTGCCTGAGGCAATCAGGGGCACCTTCTGGGCACAGAGCCCCACACACAAAGCTGATTTAGCACCTCTCTGTTGGGCTCATGGGCACAGCAATGGGTGCACAGTGCTCAGCTCTCACCTCGTTTGGAAGCGAGCTCAAGGAAGACTTTCCCAGCCATGTAGATCAATTTAAACAATAAATCAGCCTTAAATTGTTTTGGCAGGATGGAAAATTAATAAATGAATGAAGGAATGGATGTTGTAGTGACAATGATCTCCTCCTCCCCCAGATCCAGGAGATGGTGCACTCGGACGCCGCATCCTACGAGTCCAACCGCCAAGTGCCGCTGCTCAACCGGCCCGGCATGCTGGGCGGCCCCATGGGCGCCCTCAGCCAGTCCCAGCTCATCTCCCAGATGGGAATCCGGAGCGGGGTCACCCACGGCTCCCCCTCGCCCCCGGGAAGCAAATCTGCCACCCCATCTCCCTCCAGCTCCACTCAGGAAGAGGAGACCGAGTCGCATTACAAGGTACGCACGGTTGCACCACGTTTGGCACTTTTCGGGGAGGGGTAAATTGTGCTCAATGAAACTACAGGCTTCTGGTCTTGTGTGGAAACCCAGGACACAGGGAATATTTCTCTGTCTGCTCTGGGGTGCCCTGACCCCCAGGGGAGCACTGACTTTGACCCTCATTCATGGAGAAAGTTTCCTAAACTCCAGAATAGACTGGAATCCACAAAAGTGTGCAATAGATTATAGAGAGCAGTGTAGGTGCATCACTTGGTGAGAAATTGAGGTTTTGGGATTTTTAGTGTGTTGTGGATGGAAGCAAGGTGGAGGGCACAGGGTGTCATCCTGGGTTTCTTCTTCATGCTTCTTCTTCCTTCTTGTCCATGGGTTTGGGTGGCATTTTGTAATTGGGCAGAAAAGTCTGCATTGTGAGCTCTGTGGGATCAGTTATTGGGTTAAAAGGGGAAATAATCGAGGTGTCAGCTCTTAATTGGATAGTTTAGTCTTAAAAGACCTTGGAACAAGAGACTGTTGGCCATTTTGTGCCTTCTAATGAAAAGCTGCCCAACTCACAGTAATGAGACTGTTTCACTGATAAGGAATAATAAGCACTTGAGTCCAAACATGAATTACTGTCTCAAGTGCCTTCAATCCAGACCTAGAGAAACCCACAGCTGGTATCCCCACAGTCTTGTTTTGACATTTATAGTGGGAGACTTTCCCAAGGATGAGGGCACAGCTCCCAGCTCAGGGTGAGGCCCAGCATGGCAGGCTGGCACTCACCCAGCAGGTTTGGAGTTCAGAGTTGTTCTTCTGCCCCCACATTTCACCAGTTCCATCAGGCCACAGGATTTCCTGGGATGATGATTGCCATGAGCAAAGCAGCTTCAGGGCTAAGAATCTGCAAAACCTTGGAGCTAAATTAGATTTCTGGTGCTGGGTAGAAGAGACTGAAACAGGGAAGGAAAATAACTCATGGTGGGATTTAACTGAGCTCTTTGGACATGGCTTTCTAAGGAAAGCAAACAGGAATTCAAAGAATCTTCTGCCTTTTAGTTCACCGAGGTGATGTTTTCAGTAGTCAGCAGTGTCCCAAATGGTCTCTACAGCCAACACAACTGCTGCTGAGTGTAGCATCAACAAACCCAAGGAATTCCTGGGGATTTGGGCACACCTTCATTGTTGTCCATCTCTGTCCAAATGAACCAGCAAAGCCAAACAACCTGTGCCACGTTCCAGGAATCTGTGGCTGTTATTTACTGAGGGCAAACTACAGCAATCACAGTGCCTCTGTGCCTCCAGGTGAATTACTGGGCTCCCTGGGGACTTTGATTAAAGCCTTCCATGGAAAACCTTCTCCTGAAGGCACTGCTATTGTAACCTTGTCCCACCCAAATAGATGTTGTGACAGGGTTTGAATGTATAACCAGAGCAGCAAACAGTGCATGGGCTGGAAAACTAGGAAAATGATAGGACAGAGCAAAAACCTTTTCCTGTTCATGGAAATCCAGGAAAATGGATTCCCACAAACCCTATATTTTTTCATCCATTGGCAGATTTCACTTCAGACTGGGGCATTTCAAAGCTGAGTGCTCATGTGGGTGGAAACACAGTTTCAGTGGATAAAATTGTACAAAAAAAAGGGATACATGAGGTTAAAAACAAATGGAATTTTTGAAACTCTGTGATTCCATGTTCAGGGAACACTGTGGGAGGGGTTGTGCTGCTGGATCCCACAGCCTGCCATCTCCCAAAGCCTGCGTCACAAAGCTCCAGGCTTTGTGCACCTGGGAGCTGAAATCTTCCATGTCAGGAGAAAATGAGTTTCAGTGTAGTGACACACAAGCTTCTGTCTCTGTGCCTCCACCAGCACCACCCAGCTTTCCTGGCAGCCCCCCAGGCGTCCCTGAGCAGGGCACAGCTTTGGGGCTGGATCTGCTTCCCTGAGCCAGGGCAGCCCATGGGGTGGGAAATCTGGAGATGTCCAGATGATGACAGCGTGCAGAGATTATAATTTTTCCTAATCCTTAAGGTAACTCCTCTCATTGTTCTGCCCTGTAAACCCCCCAGGCAGGTGGGAGTGATGTTTGAGGGAGGAGGAGATGCTGAGTGTGAGGAAAGCAGCAGACCCACACTGTGGCCTGCAGGTTTCTGTTTGCTTTCTGTTTGCTTTCTCTGTCTGCACAGCTGCTGCTTTCACCCATCAGTCACTTTTCCATATGATCATTAAGGGCTTTTCTGCATCAAAACAACATCTAATGAGCAGAAAATAATCCTGTGAGCTAGAAGGTCACAGGTTAAAGAAGTGAGTCCTTCAGGTCCTCTGAGCCAGGGAGCTTTTGAATTTCAGAGGTCTCTGAGCCTCACTAGTGTATTCACTTGCTTCATAGCTTGGGGGTGGGTGCACATGAATGGGAGGGACAGGTGGGTACAGCCCAAATTCCAGCTGGGTACAGCCCAAATTCCAGCTGGGTTAGTGGCCCCTCTCCATGGTTATTAAAATCAGTGTCCACAAGCTTCCAGCTCTTTCTGGGTTCAACATCTGAGACAGCACCAAGTTTTGGGATCACATCCTTGCCCCAGTCCAATCTGCCACCAAACAGACCTTCTGCTGCCTCTCCAGGGCAGCTCCAATGCCAGTGCCCACCATGGGCAGGTGGCCAAGCTCTTTCTCCCCCTGCCCAGCCTCCCTGGTCCCCTTGACCATGGGGGTGACCCTTGGGGCTGCAGATGCTCTGGGCAGTGAGGCACTGGCTCTCTGGGGGTTGACCAGCCATGAACATGGTTTGCTAAATAAAAACACAAACTTCTGGTCTTGTGTGGAAACCCAGGGCACAGGGAATATTTCTCTGTCTGCTCTGGGGTGTCCTGACCCCAGGGCAGCACTGACTTTGACCCTCATTCATGGAGAAAGTTTCCTGCACTGGCTCTTTAGGGGATGACTTCAGCCATGAACATGGTTTGGGTTGGTCAGAACCCCTCTGAGGTCCCAGCCCAGGCTGTCTCATCCCATGTGTGTCACACCTGGAACACATGAATACCAAATCCTGCTTTGCTCCCTGCTACTGTTTTCCTTAAATCCCATGTGCTCTTTGGTGCTGCCTGAGCTGTAAATGCAGCTGGGGTTGTGCTGTTCTAGGTCCTTGGCTTGGCCAGTGGCTGTGTGGGAGCAGGTTCCCCACAGCACTCCACTGAGGGAGATCACAGTTAGTTAAAATACCATCTCACTTCCTAATGGGCTGAAACCCTGTTATGCATTTTTTTTCCCTCCTAATAAGCTGGCCTTTCACCTCCAGGCCTCCCATTCAAGCCCAATTGGGCAATTTTAAATTAAATGCAATTTTTGTGGTCTCTCTGCTCGTTCGCTAATGGTCACTGTCTGTTTGACAAATGTCACTGCACTGATACTGAAATTAATGATCACTCAAGAGCTACAGAGTGGAGAGCAGGAACGCTGCTGCCCTTTTCCTCCCCATGCCTGGCCTTTGCCAGCTGAAGGGAAGCCTCTTAAATCCTGGCACTGCCAAGCACATGCTCAAATTGACCAATGGCACATGCTTAAATTGACCAATCCATCAGGAGAAGGGGCTGTTTGTCCCCAGCTCAGCTGGAATCATTGTTTTCACAAGATCTTGATGTTTAGAGCTGTGTCTTTCCAAGTTATTCAACAACCTGTGCAGCTGATGGTGGTGCCTTGAGCTCAGGGCTGCAGCTGGAGGGGCTGGTGTGCTCTTTGTCCTCAAGGATGCAGAGATCCAGCCAGTGCTTTCATTCTCTGCTATCTGGTGTATTTAGGTTTCCCTTCACTATGAAATAAGGGTAATGGTGCTTCCCTGTAGTGCCACCTTCCACTGGCCACAGTTAATGCATTGAGAGCTCTGATGGGTATCCAAGTGTTTTCCAGGGGTCTTTTCCTTTGCACATCCTCACATGGAGGCTTCTGCAGTCCCCTGTATTCACAGAATCATGGAATTTCATGAGCTGGACCCCCAGGATCAGCCATGGCAGCCCCAGCCCTGCCCAGACACCCCAACAGCCCCACCCTGGGCACCCCTGGCAGCTCCTGGAGCTCTGGCAGCCTCGGGGCCGTGCCCATTCCCTGGGCAGCCTGGGCAGTGCCAGCACCTCTGGGGAAGAGCCTTTCCTGCACAGGGCATCCCTAGGGAGAGTGATGCAGGATCTTCTCCATTTGCAGCTGTGCTGTTTCACTCCCCAGCCCAGTGGCAGCATCCTGTGCTGAGCAGCCACAAAGAGCAGCTCCTGCTCCCTGTGCCCTGCTCGCCTGGGTTCCAACACCCCCTGGGCACTGAGTGTGACACAGCCATTCCTGGGCACCCAGCTGCACCCAGATGTGGTGTTTGTGAGGGTCTCCAGGATGAGGTGAGAGATGAAAATTTGACTCTACGTCTCAGAAGGCTGATATTATATTATATTATATTATATTATATTATATTATATTATATTATATTATATTATATTATATTATATTAATTTATTTTATTATATTATGCTATACTAAAACTATACCAAAGAAAAAGGATTCATCAGAAGGCTTCACAAGAATGATAAAAAACCCACGACTGACTCAGAGTCCAACACACCTGGCTGTGATTGACCTTTAATTAAAAACAATTTACATGGAACCAATCAAACATTCACCTGTTGGTAAACAGTGTCCAAGCCACATTCCAAAGCAGCCAACACAGGAGCAGCAATCAGACAATTCTTGTTTTCAGTCCTCTCTGAGGCTTCTCAGCTTCCCAGGAGAAAATCCTGGGCAAAGAGGATTTTTCAGAAAATATCATGGTGACACCCAGATCAGTCAGAGGAGTGAACAGCACAGGCAAAGCATTTAATTGGTGTGATTAAAATAGTTCAATTACTGGATATTTTTCTGGATAAGGGTACATGTTAGCAGGATGGAGCAAATTTTGAATGACCCTGGTGTGATGTTTCATGTGGTGCTGGTGCTGCTTGTTCAGTGCTCAGAGCCCTCCTGGAATGGGGAGGGAAGTGAGGAGCAGATGCAGAGGGGGCTCAGTGGGGTGGAAATCAGAAACCATGTGGAAGCTAAGTCTGGAAAATTCATGGACTGCTAAAGCAACCTAGCTGGGAAAGCAAGGCAGGTGGAGATGTTCCAGAAAAGGATCAAGGAGTGAGTGAGCTGGGTAGGAGGGTGACTGAGGACTGGAAAGCCCCAGATCTGGAGCAGGGATGTCACAATAGGACACGAAATGAACGATATGCACATGCTGAAATGTCCAAGGTAAAAAGAGCATAGTTTATTTCCAAACTCCAATATTTATAGACTTTGAAAAGTGACCATGGATTGGAGGATGAAATTGCCACCTCTCCAGCCACACTGGTAAAACCAACAGTCCATCAATTTTCTCCTCCTCCAGAAAGGAATGCAAAACAATCATTATTTACATGAAAAGTGCATGAGAAACTCCATTACAAAAATGCAACATCAGAAGGCTTAGAAGAACTTTAAAAGAACAGGGTGACACAGGGACAAAGGGATGAACCCAAGCTATGAGCTGCTCTGAGAGGGGACACCAAAGCAGGCTCAGGCACCCACCTGCAGTTTGTGCAATGTCCAAGAGGCTCCTGGGGGACAAAGAGACCCCCAGAGCTGCTGCCCCTCTCCACACTGGGACATCTCCACTTCCCATTCCCTCTCTCATCTCCTTGGCTCAGCAGCTGCAGCAGGGTCTGGTATCAGACCTTAACTAAGCTTCATCTCTTGCTTTTGCAGGCTACTGGAGAGAAAAGACCCTCGACAGACCTGGGCAAAAAGCCCAAAAGCCAAAAGAAGAAGAAGAAGAAGGACCCCAATGAGCCCCAGAAGCCTGTGTCAGCCTATGCCCTGTTTTTCAGAGACACACAAGCAGCCATCAAAGGGCAAAACCCCAATGCCACCTTCGGGGACGTGTCGAAAATCGTGGCATCCATGTGGGACAGCCTGGGAGAAGAACAAAAGCAAGTGAGTTACTGAGTTATTTATTTTTGTCTTTCAGCTGTTGAAATGTGTATTTACACCGTGCAGGAATGTTCAGGGCATGGCCAGGGGCTTCCACAGGCTAAAAAGCTGTTTTTAGGAGCAGTGTTGAAATGCCCACTGTGCAAAATTGCTGTTGTTGCATGGGGAAGAGCAAAATTTTTATGACAACTAATTATTCTTGATAAGTTCATCCTCTGCACAGCCATCAGTGGCCTTTCCCTGACGTGGGGTTTTCCATCTTGAGATGGGAGATGGGTTTGTATTTGCTTATTTACTTACAAGGAGTGACAGCCAACAGGCTAAACACCATTAACTCCCTGTGCTGCTGGCTCCAAACCCAGCAGTCAGGCTTTAAAAGCTTCACAAGGAGATGTCTGAAGTGGCCTCACAGAGGAAACCTTGCTGCCCCAAAGCTGTCAGCCACTTTGTCTGCTTCACGTGGAGAATTCCAGCTCCTGCTTTCCTTCTTTGGCTGCTGCTGAGTCAGTCACAAAAGCCTGTAATTGCTAATTTCCTATGGAGAGAACCCCAGGGAGCACTCCCCAGAGCAAGGAGGGCTGTTTGTCAGGCAGAGTGAGACCTGACACGGTGTGGGATGTGTCCTGCCCCCAAACAGGCTTTAGCTGGGAGCACTTCTGGCCACAGCTCCAGCTGGGTGTCCCTGGCCAGCACTGGAAGCAGCTTCATCTGGGGAGAGAGCAGCAGGGAGGGAAAAAGCCATTTAACTGGAAGTTCTGCTGGGATAGAACCTTGATTTCCACCCCACACTGAGTCAGGAGTAAGAGCAGAGGATCCCCAGGGACGAAAGCTCTTTTGCTGCTCCATTTTCTCCTCTCTGGGTGGATCAGTGTAGGATCATGCAGGCAGAAATCTGAAAGAGAAGAGAAATCTGAAGAGAAGAGGAAGGTCAGGAGGGTGACCCCAGCCCTGGGGAGGTGCAGGATAGGGGCTTGTTTTTTGCTGTTGTTTCAGCATGTGGGAGGTTCAGGAGTGTGGAAAAGCTTTGTGTCATCTCCCCAGCATCTCAGCCTGGTCCTCCTTTACAGCACTGGAAGCAGTTTCATCTGGGGAGAGAGCAGCAGGGAGGGAAAATGTCATTTAACTGAAAGTTCTGCTGGGATAGAACCTTGATTTCCACCCCACACTGAATCAGGAGTAAGAGCAGAGGATGAAAGCTCTTTTGATGCTCCATTTTCTCCTGTTTGGGGGGATCACTGTAGGATCATGCAGGAAGAAATTCCTCATCTGAAGAGGAGAGGAAGGTCAGGAGGGTGACCCCAGCAGCAGAGGGGCTTGGTTTTTGCTGTTGTTTCAGGGTGTGGGGGCTTCAGGAGTGTGGAAAAGCTTTGTGTCACCTCTTTCTCCTGCCTGCATCCCCCCAGCATCTCAGCCTGTCCCTCCTCTCCTGCTCCTGGTTCCAAACATCACCGCAGCTCAGGGAGAACTGCTGCCACCCTGACTCAGCGCAGTGCAAACGCTCAGCTCTTAATTACCAGCAGGGATTAAACCAGCCCGTTTATCTTCCCTGCTAACTCTCCCTCCTCCCTCTCTTCCACGAGCTCGCAGCAGCCTCCCCGTCTCTTTACACACTCTTTCTAAGTGGCTCCATTTCTCCCGCTGTAATTGATTTAATTAAGTCATTTGTTCCTTGTCTGAATGCTTAAATATTAACTTCCTGCCTTTGTCTCCAGCTGGATACTTCTCTCCCACAGCAGTTACCTCCCTGCCCGGGACTCTGGCTGCAGGGACGGGATTTATCCTTGGCTCTGGCAGCCTGGACTGGTTTGTGTGATGTGGCACGTTCACTCTGCAAGTGTCTGGCTGGAGGAGAGTTTATTTAGCCCCTGTTTGCTTTCCTCTGCCAACACCCCTGAAGCTTTTTTTGGATTTGTGAGGCAACGCAATGGAAAGGGGAAAAAGGAAAAGAAAATTTTGAAATGCCTGTAATGAGTGAAAACAAGTGGCTGGGCTGTCCTGTAGGTGTTTCCTGCAGGATGTGGTGCACACATTCCCTGCCAGGGGCTCTCCTGGCACATCTGGAGAGGGGAGGGTGTCCAAGCAGCACAGCCAGGGGTCCAGCCTGCCACATGGCTGCAGCAGCCCATCAGCAGGACTGTGCTCTGGGAAGGGGTGGAAAAGCTGGAGAAGGGAAGTTGTTCCATCAAGGACACTGCTTTTAGCTTTGTGGACAGCAGTGGCTTCATGTCCTCACTGCAGAAAGAAACCTGGGGAAAAGCCACACAGAGGTGTTGGGATCTTTAGCTTGTC
>JAHXMQ010010625.1:614291-625935 GCA_020466415.1 Ammodramus savannarum pratensis | reverse complement strand
CCAGACCATTCTGGGATTCTGAGATTCCACACTTCCCCAGCTGATTTCATGGCAGGTTTCAGCCATCCTGGCATTTTCTCTGCCTATTCTCTCCAGCCCCCTGAACCCTGCCGTTTAGCAGCTATTATTAGTCCCATTTCTTGGCATAGCCAGGAGCTGTGTCAAAGCCCACCAGTCTATTTATAGAGTGCTGCGAGCTGGTTTGTTACTTGTGTTAATTGAATTAATCTCTTCTGAAGAAAAGAAAAGACTTGAAGAGCTCAAGTTCAGTGCCTGGGACAACATTCCCAAGCTGTGGGGATCCAGGCAGCATCTCAGGCCGCTGGATGCCCTGACAATCCTGAGCCCTCAGCACCAGGGAAGGGCTGCTGAGCTCAGTGTTCCAGGAATTCATGGAAGGGCATGATACCAACCCTGCCCTGCAGGACTGAGATTCGTGAAACTCTGCAAGAGATGGAAGGGAAATAGCTTTTATTATCTAGATAGATTTTAGTCTAGATATTAACAGATTTAGATATGCAATATGTACTTAACAGATGGGTTCATCCGTCACTATACAGGAAACACAGAAAAAAAAAATGTGATTCTAAAGTACCTGACTTTAGAATCACTGAGATCTCCAACTCCTTTAGAGTGTTTCTGTGCTTTGGGGCATAATTAGTCCCTACAAAGTTTCTTCCATTTCATGCAGGCTCTTCCCTTATGTATTCCTGTAAGATAACCACAATCAGCTGGGCTTTCACAGTGGGAAAATGCTTATGGCACTGCATGGCAGCTCATATGTTATCAGGGCAGGATCATTTAATCAAGGAACAAGAGACTGCATGGGAAAAAGCAGCACCCAGAAGCTAAAATAATTTCAGAAAGGCAAAAGTTGTTGCACATTAATGCCCAGTCACTACCTCCTGCAGCTTTGGCTCTCTGATGCTCTTAATACCAATTGGTATCAGTAGCAGGGGTGTCAATCAGATAATGGACATAAATTATTAATAAAATCAGCACATGAGCTGCAGAATGTAAAATCCACCATCATGTTTGCAGTTTGACTGGGCCATTTTTTGGTTTAATTCACAGCTTGCAAATGAAAATGCTATTTCCTTCCTGCCTGGCACTGGGAATAAGCTTCTCTTGGACTGCAGAGTTGATGGGATACACTGCCCATGAGTCTGGATTCTGCAGCTCTCCTGGGGTTTTTATAACTCAACAGGTAGAGCTTTGATAAATGTCACTTCTCTCTGCTGCTGCCACCTCTGTCTGATGGCCTGTCAACGTGACACCACCAAGGCTGTGGACACCCCATCCCCAGAAGTGTGCAGGGCCAGCTTGGATGGGGCTTGGAGCAGCCTGGGCTGGTGGAAGGTGTTCCTGCCCATGGCAGGGGGCTGGAACTGGGTGAATTTTAAGGTCCCTTCCAACCCAAACCATTCTATGATTTATGATTCCAAGAGGTTTCTGGAGCACAAGGAGACCTTGATGGATGTGATTTCTTTCCCTGCCTCAGAGGACATTGCAGGAAGAGCTTCCTGTGCTAAGCCCATAACAGAGGTACGGGAGGGATGGAAGAGACTTGTATCCCAGGAAAAGGCTGTGTTTGAAGCCTGAGGGGTGTTTCCCCAATTCTAGCTGGAAAGCCACCTTCAGCATCAGGGTTTTGAGTTCGGTGCATCCTTCTGTGGGGCTGCCCCTTCCCTGCAAGGCCCCATCCCCGCGGGGCGCTCCTGGCAGGGGCTGGGTTACTGGGTTACTGGGTTACTGGGTTACTGGGTTACAGCCCCACGCTCCGGGGACCTTCCCCTTCCCAGGAGCGGGGCCGGGGCCATCCCCGTGCCGAGACCCAGCGCCGCTGCCTGGGAAGAGCTGCAGGATCTGCCGCTGTCAGCAGATGCCAGCAAAGAGCCGCTGTGCGGCCCCCGGCGCTGCCGCGGGCTGGGGGAGCCGGGGTCCCCTCCCTGGGCACTGGGCACCTTCTGTCTCCACTCTACGGTCCGGCTGGGCGTTGCCTGCCGAGGGACAAAGCTTTGTGGGGATCTGGGGGCTTTGCCTCCAGCTGAGACCCCCCAGGCTCAGCTCACGAATTGCGGGATCTGCGGCTGCTGCAGAACTGGCGGCACAAGCAGAGGAACGGGACGGGGCGATGCTCTGGCCATGTCACCGCTTCGTGCCACTCGGGGGGCAGGGGACACGCTGCCCGCTCAGCCTGCTGGCTTTGAGAGTCACAGACTGGTTTGGGGTGCAAGGGACCTTAAAAACCATCTAATCCAAGCCATCTAAGCAAGGACACCTCTGCTAAACCAAGCTGCTGTAAGCCCCAGCCAAGCTGGCCCTGATGTCCCAACTCCGGGACATCCACGTCTTCTCTGGGAAACCCTGTCCTGTGTCTCACTATCGCCGTTGTATAAATATTCCCTCTTTATCTGGGCTAAGAGGGCACTGGGGAGGAATCCTCACCTCTCCTCGCTGCTCAGTTATTTTGGGCTCTGGGTCGGCCCCAGCGCCGTTTTTGGGGGGCGGTGTCCAACAGGATCCTCCCCCATGCCCTGACTTTCCGCTCAGCACCCAGGGCACAAACCCCACCCTCCTCTCAACCCACCCTCCCCTTCCTCACCCAATTCCTCTCCGAAAGGCTTGGGAGGCACCTCCTGCTCCCTCCCAGCTTGGCAGGCGTGTGTGACGCCCCTGCTCCACGACAAGAGCTATTTTTATCCTTAAAATATTCACTCTCGCTCGGCTCAGCCTCGTGCACTCCCCGTGTCCCCAGTTCCTGGCTGGGTCCCCGCTGCAGCTGGGATCAGGCTCTGCTTGTGTCCCCAGGCACCCTGCAGCTGAGGGGGATGCAGGAGGAGCCCATCCACTGCCCCATAAAAAGCTCTTTTTCCAGCCTGACAAGTAGCTGGAACTTGTTTTATAGGAGGATGTACACATACATATATGGTTCCTGCTATTTCCCCTTCCCTCCCTGCTATTTTCCCCTTTCCTCGTGGTTTTCTCAGGTCTCTCAGTTGAGCTCAGGGCTGCCCAGGAGAGCAGTGCTGGCAGCTTTGCCAGGTCTTTTTCATGGTCAGGGAAGGGTGCTGGAGCTGGAAAAGCCTCAGTTTCTTGGATTTGGGTTCCAGGAAGGGTCTGTGATCACTCCCCATCCTCTCCTGAGCTGCTGGACCCCATGCACCTCAAGGGAGCCCAGCACTGTCCCAAGCTCTGGGGACACACTGCCCATTTCTGTGCTGCTTTGTGATGTGCCCTAAACCAAACACCAGGGCAGCAGCTCGAACCCACAAGGCTCCAGGAAGGCTGAGCAGGGGGATACCTCAGTATTCCAGGGTACAATCCTCAGGAGGCTTTTGCAGGGGCTGGAGGGGCTGCAGAAAGGGAATGGGGGGGCATCATCCCTGCTGTGAGCTCCCCATCCAGCCCATGGCATCTCCCCTGGCATGAGGGGATGGCAGGGGTGGCAGCATTGACCCCCCCTAGGGAAGGACACCCATGACCATCCCCCCTGCCCCAGGCTGGCCCCCTCTCACCTCTGCTCCAGCCCTTTGCTCCTCTCCAAAGGGAGGTTTTAATTTCCCCTCTTGGCTGGCGAAACCCTATCCCGAGCAATTCCCCAGCCGTTCCTCCCAATGGCAGCAACTACCTCATTACTTTGATATTAATAGAATTCATATGGCCTGCAGAAGATAATTGAAATTAACCTCGTGGTGAGGGGGAGCCGAGGGGCCAGGGCTGAGCTGGGTGAGGGCAGAGGGTGAGCCCTGACCCCTGGGTGGTTCCTGGCCTCCAGAGTGGGTCCTGGGGCCAGCAGTGCCCACAGGGATAAAGCATTGCCTGTGGTTTGTACAAAACTGGGGAGCAGGGTGGATGTCCATCCCACTGTCCATCAGACTGTGAGGATGCCTAGCCAGCCCTGTCCTGGCTCTCAAGCCACTGACCCTCTCACTGTCCCCTGCCTTGTCCCATCTCCATGCAATAACCCCCATCAGCATCTCCATTGCCATTCTTCCTGGGACCAAAAAAGGAGGGGGAAAAAGGTTCATTATGTGCAAAAGCACAAAGGCAGAGCGAGTGGCTGTCACAGGCCATGCCACTGCCCGGCAGGACCCTGAGGGAGCCATCCCACCTCCCCTCCAGCCCTGTCCCTGTGCTCCCACCCCACCTGCTCCCCGTCAGATGGGAGGTGACCCCCACAAAGGCCTGGCCGCGTCTGCCCCCTCGGGCTTTGCCCTGACACGTGTCACCTTAACCTCTTCCTTGGGACCAGCTGCTGCCAGGGGAGCCTCCTTTGTGGCCCCGGCGAGCGGCAGACGAGTCTCCCTCCCCATCTGGCCGGCGAGGCCTCGTCTGTTGGAGACCCCCTGCCCCGGCTGCTAACGGCATTAACCTTGTCCTGCCCCGCGGCCACCCCCTCAACTGTCACCGAGAGCCCCAGGTCCTCAGGCTGGGGACAGACTGCATCCCACAGGGGCTCATCACACCCTCACCCACCCCTGGCACCTCACCGGGCATCCCTGCCTGAGGGTACCCCGGGCATCCCTGGCTGCACCTCTGTCCCTGCCTGAGGGTACCCCGGGCATCCCTTCCTGCACCTCCAGCCTCCTCTGTCTGCACAGACCAGGCAGGACAAGGCAGGAGGAATTTGCCTCCAGGGGCTTCAGAAATTCCCGCACACCTGTGACTGCAGGTGTGGCCAGTCCAGCCCCGGGGCTCAGGACCAGCTCAGGGGCTCCATCCCAACCCCAACCACCGAACTCCATCCCTCTGCCCCTTGTTGGGTCCAGCATGAGCTCCCATGGGGAGAGGGGATGCTGCAGCAGCCGGGGGTGCCCAGCAAGCAGGGGATTATCATGGATGGGGTGTGAGGAGCAGCAGGGTCATCCTGCAGCATGAAGGAACAGCAGAATAGGTGAGGGAACAGGAGAGTGGCAGGATGGATTGGCTGAAGAAGCCGAGGCAGAGGCTGGCATTCCCTGGCTGCCCTCTCAGCCAAGTCCCCGGGCCAGGACAAGGCAGACAAGGCTCCCCCTCCGCCCTTCCCTCCCTCCCTCCCTGCCCAGCCATCCCCCAGGAGTTCTTATCTGCCGCTAATGCTTCACAGCAGCCGCCCTCCCCAAAGCTTGTGGGCTTGGCAAGATGCTCCGAGACTGCATTTGCTCCAAATGGATTGTATCAGGGGGAGAACAAAGCACTGGAGAGTTTTCAAAGCGGACTTGTGATCGCACAGGCGGCCCGTCCCTCTGGTGGCACCTCCCAGGGGACACTCCAGGGTCCAGGCTCTGTCCCAAAGCCCACAGGCAGTGGCTGCTGCCCCTCAGCTCAGTGTCCCAGCCCTGGCTCTGCCATCTCCAGTGCTGCCCGGGCAGGGGCCATTCAACAAGTGCTGGACAGAAGACAACGGCTCCATTTTCACCAAAAAATGTTCTGCTGTCAAAATCTGGCCTTGCTCCAGCTGCAAATGAAAAAATTAGGTTGGTTTTTTGTTGGTTTGTTTTTTTTCTTTCCTGCTGCAGAATTTCTTGGAAAGCTGGTATGGGGCAGGCACTGGAGCACACACTGACCTTGGCACCATGCCCTTGCCCACTTGTCTCCCCATCCCTGGTGCAGGAAGCTCCAGGCAGAGCAGCTGGCAGAGCAGATTTTTTTTCTCTAACACCCTCAAGAGCTTGAGGAGAAAAAGGGAAATATTCTGTCCTGTGTTGATGTGAGCATAAATTGCAATCACAGCCAGGAGGAGTGATAGTGTAGAGCATCCCCTGCCCAGCCTGTCCCTTTGGAAGGGGATACAGGTGATGGCAGGACTGACCCATGAACCAAGGGGTGCTCCATGCTCATGGGGATATGTCCCAAGGAAGCACTGACACACAGGGCACCTTGTCAGGAAGGAATAGAGCAGAAGGAAACAAGGAATGAGACCAGAAAGTCATGTTGGCTTGGCTTTCCCTCAGATCCTCAGAAAAGGTGGTGTCAGCAGTGAGTCAGCTCCTGGAGGTATGTGAAATCATAATTGAGGAATGCTGAGAAAACAGCAAAATCCCACAGAAATAAAAATTGTGGGGGAAAAATATCCCAAACAACCTTCAAGCAAAAGCAAGTGTGGATCCTGGAGCCTCAGTGCAGAGTCATGAAAGAGAAGGGGTTCAGCAACTGGACACATTTCAGGGAGCAAAGGGATGACTGCAGGATTGCATCAGGGATGGGGAAGAGGGAAAAGCCAGCCCTGGGGCAGTGGCTCTCTGCTGTGGGACGGTCACAGGGCACCACATGGCCCCACAGGAGATCCCAGAGGCTCTCCCAATGCATTCCCAGCCTGTGGGAAGTGTCACAGGCACAAGGATCCGCTGGACAAGGGTCACAGAGAATCTGGGGAAACCATTGAGGCTGCCCAAGGCCAGGCTCTGTGAGTGTGACTGTCACATCGTGAGGGACACAATCATCTGTGCCACTTTAGCAGAAGGGACAGGGCAGGGGCTGGGCCAGGAGGCTCCAACATCCCCATGGCCACGGCAAGAGAGACTCAGAGCAAGCAAGGAGCTTTCTGCAGAAGGCATGGGGTGCTTCACTGGGAGCCAGAGGGGAAAGAGGGGGGAAATCAAGCAAAATGTCACAAATTCAGAAGGAAAAGGAGGTCTGTGTGTCCTTTGGGGAGATGCTGAGAGGGAAAGAGAAGCTCAGGGGGAACAGTCCTGGGTGGTGGGATGGGGAGAGGTGCTGGGGATCAAAACCTTCTAACCCCAGCCTTCTAGCCCTCCTGGAAAGGCCCCAACACCTGGCCAGGGAGGGGAGCTGGGATCAAAGGCTGGGATGTCCAGTCCTGGAGAAAATGCAGGGAAACGACAGAGCCAAACTCCAAGCAGCAGAGAAATGGCAGCAGAGTGAACTTTGACTGGGTGTCCATGTAAACAGGGCTGTGAAACCTTCCCCTGCACACTGGAGAGAGCCTGAGGGTAGGGAAAAGCCAGGTGGAAACTCCACATAAACCCAGCCCATGTGGGTAGCACAGGTACCAGCAGGGCCTCAGGCTCCTGCCCCATCACAGCAGCTCCACGAGCTGCATCAGGGATCAGGGCACAGCTGGGGCTGGGAATTCCTCCATGCAGACACAACCTCCTCCCCTGCCCTCTGGGACAGCACCTCATGCCTGTGTGTCCCCATGGGAGTGAGAGCTGGCCACCAAACCATGGCTGAAGAGACCCAGGTGGGAACAGGGAGCCAAACAAGTGGGAAACAGCATAAAAAAAAGTTATTTTGTTATCATAGATAAATCAAACAATCCACCCCTTTCAGTGTCCCCTTCAAAGAGTGTGCACTGCGTCAGACAAAAATGATGGCAGTAAGGGATGCGTCACAGCAGTGATGGCTGTGTCACAGGGGCCCCCAGCCCTCACCACAGGCAGGAGGAGCAGCATAACCTGCACTGCCCTGGGTGAAGGCACTGCAGTGGTGATGCTGCACTGTCACAGCTGTCATTGAGGGATGCTGCTCCAGAGGCCTGGCACATTCCCTGTGCTCCCCTCTGCAGGTGGGCATTGCCCACAGCTCTGGGAAGGAGCAGAGCCCCTGGCACAGCTGGGCTGAGCTTTGCTTTGCTGCTGGATCCTTGCTGGGCTCCCAAGAGCTAACAGCAATGAGGAAACTTTGGGACAGGGAGTCAGGGATGTCCTCCTCTGGTGGCTGGAGCCCCAGTGTCACCATCTGTGCGGCTGCAGATGTCCCCCCCAAACTGTCCTGGCCCCACAGAGCTCTTTGCCCTTGACAGGGAGGATGAACAAAGAGATTTTGCATAATCCCCCATACTCTGCATAATGCACGGCCCTAAACCTGCTGCTCTCACCCGCCACAGTGCAAGGAGCCACTGGACCTTCCTCTCTCTCCTCAGCCTGATTCCTCTTCCCTGGTGATGTACCACTGCCAGGAGTGAAATCCTGCACTGAGCAGCTCTGCAGGTGTGGGTACCCACAGCCCAGCATGTTTGGAGTGCTGCTGGAGGCACCCACATCCCAACAGGAAGCTTTTGCTCCAGCTGGGGAGAGAAAAAACGTGAAAGCGTGCAGAGACATTTTCACAGGAATACTTTGAGGGTGCTCATGGCTCATCCTGAAAGGTGACCTCACTCACCCCATCACCTCTATCCCACCCCCAGGGAAGGAAAACCCTGCTGGAGCTCAGGTGCTGAGCTTTAGCTGGAGCTGAGCATTCCAGAGCCACAAAATCCTGCTGCCTCAAGCAAGGAAAGAAATCTTCTCTGGGTGATGGCTGATTTTGCCTAAAAATACAAAAGCAAAGCAAAAATTAAGGCCCAGCAGTCCCTGCAGGCAGTGGCTGTGGTGCAGTGCCTGGATGTGTTTGCAGGGCTGGGAATGGCACATCCAGCACAGCCCCTTCCCTCAGCACCATGCACAGTGATGCTGTGACAGATACACCATACAGTGGTGCCACACAGAAGTGGCCAGGCACAAAATCACCAGAAATCACCCAGAAATCACCTCCAAGGAAGAGCCCATCCATTTGGGAATCACCTTAGGATTCTCCCAAGCTCCTGCTCACCACAAGATGGGCACGAGCAGAGCTGGCAGCATCTCAGCATCTCCAATGACACCACCCGTAGGCTCCAAAATGTTGGGAAAAAATAAATATAGCTCAAAGGAGAGTCAGAGATCGAAGGGAAGTGGCCATTAGCAACCCTCCATCTGCAGTAAGAGCCAGCCATGTCCGGCACTCCGCATCTAATGGGTTTTTAATATTCTCGTGGCACGCACTGGGGTAGAGATGGGAAGAGACACTTGGAGGTCTTGCATGAGCACCAGTACTCGGGGGGCTGCTCACACAGTTCAGGCTCATCCTTTCCCTGCCAGCTGCCTCAGAGATGTAGATGTTTCAATTATTCTGTCAAGCTGCATATTCCAAATTGAGGCCAGAGAAGTGTCTCTGTCTTATATAGAAAGAAAGGAAAAAATATATCCCTAAAAGGAAAAGAAATGAACTCAGAAATTAATAAGGCTGATTGACAATGCTGCTTTGGAAACTCTGGTACCATATGGCATCCTTGAATGGCTGCAGTGCTGTTAGGATGGAGCTGACCAGCTGGAGAGTTACTGTGGGTTGTTTGTAATTGTAATAATGGATATCAGATGGCTGGTGTGGAGCAGTTTATAAATGAGAACAGACAATGAGCCGCACTGTTTGTCAGGAAATCATTGCTGATATGGGCTTTGTGCTCCCCACCATCCCGGGTGGAGCTGGCTGCTCCCAGGGCACCCTGGGCTGCCCTGGCTCTGGCTCTGGCCAGGAAAGGCACAACCCTGGGGCAGGTCCTGATCACTGACCCACCAGGGTGGTCCAGCCAGGACTCCCAAAAACCAAAAACACCCCCTCACCCTCCTGGTGCTGTGGGCAGAGCCCCACTGGGACATGGCAGCAAGGCTGATGTCCTTCTGCTAAAGATGTGGGGTGCAGCCAAGGGGCCTCCCTGCAAAGCCAAAGCAAAAGGGACCCAACAGGATCCACCAGTCAGGACCACAGGGCTGCTGGGGGCTCGGATACTGACACTTCCAGATTGGTTTTTGTGCTGAACAGCCGGAAAAATCATGACATTTCAGAATTTGCCAGTTAATGGATTTTTTTTTTTTTTTTTTTAAGTCAGTAACAGTGAAATTCATTATTTCAATTTCTGCTGATTTCCAACTCCACGGTTGAGCACATAAAGCGAAGCCTGAGTTTGGAACGAAAATGTCACACACTTGTTTCCCTCCTCTTTTCCAAAATGAACTTCCATCCAAATTAACACAGGACATTGCCCAGCTGGAATGTCCCCTTGCTCCAGCTGAAGCCACATGGCCTGGCAGCCTGGGGCAGCGAGCCCCAGCCCAGAGAACCCACGGCAGGAGAAGGCTGGGAGAGAAGGCTGGGAGAGAAAGCTGGGAGAGAAAGCTGGGAGAGAAAGCTGCCTTCAAGGCTCAGCTATTACAACTGTTGTTAATTCTTGAGTGGTCCTGGATTATTTTTTTTACCCTAAAAGCTGTTTAAAATGATTATTTTTTACCCCAAAAGCTATTAAAAAAGAAGTGATAACCAAACTGCATTGTGCATATTCCCTCATCCCTGAAGCCCTTTGGCAGTGCCAGGTGATGTTGCAGGGCAGGACAGGCACATCCAGGTGTCCACACTCAATCCCAAGCACAGCTGGGTGGTCCAGCAGGTCTTATTTTGGGATCATCAGGCCCTGGGCAGGGATGGAAGGATCCTGGCACTGCTGGGCCCCCTCCTGCTCGCCTTCAGGCTGATGGCATCTCTGGTGAGGGGGCCAGGGCACGGCAGCAGGCAGAGCTTTCTAGGAAAGCCATCTCTGTGGGAAGGAGGCCGGGCCTGGAGCTGTGGCCAGGGCACGTGCTGAGTGCCAGGCAGAGCATCCCCGATCTGCCATGTCCCTCTGCAGGGCATCTCTGCAGCCTGGAAACGCTCCCACTGCTCCTTCTGGCTGCACAGAGAGACTGCAGGTGCTCAGGGAACCCCCCCAGCCTGGACTGCAGCTGCCCTGTGCCCTCCTGGGTTCAGGGGCACAGGGGAGGGTGGGCAGCGGTGCTGGAGGAGCAAGGGAACAGCCTGGGGGGATCACATCCAACTCATCACCCTCAGCTAAACCCCTCCCTCAGCTCCATCCTTCTCAGCCCTCAATGCCTGTAACAGAATGGCTGCTCTCAGGTTTGGTTTGGAGAAGAAATTAAATCTCCCATATCTATATCTAATCTATCTATATCTAATATCTATATATCTATATATCTATATATCTATATATCTATATATCTATATATCTACATATCTATATATCTATGTCTATGTCCATGTCTATATCTTCTACATAAATTATATATTCATATCTAAATGTTTTATATTCTTATATATAAAGGTTTCTTTTATATTATTCTTCTGTAGTATAAAATTATTCCTTGGAAACCACAGGGTGCAGAAATCCTCACACAAAACCCTTGGTGAAGCAGGACATGGGCAGGGCAAAGTGACTGAAGTCCATGGTCAAAATCAGCAGGCAGGGAACCTTCTTCTAGTCCATCACTCCTAAGCAAGCTCTGTGGTTAATTCCCTGAAGAAATATGGAGTCCTGCTCCCTGCCAGTTCTGAAAACATCCCTGTTTATATGGGGCATGGCTCCTCCTCAAAAGTCCAGTATTTCTTTTTTCCAGTTCAGAGAGGATTATTTGAATCTGCCTATTTGCAGCCTTGGTTTTTAGGGTTTCATGTAAAATGCAATTTACCCATTCATTTTAATAGCAGAGATTACAGATCTGTTTTATATATATCAGCCACCACTTAGGGAAAATTGACACCCCATTACCATGCACCAAACATCATAACTGAGTTTTAATTTATTTGTAAAGGGGTGCTGAGTTGTGGTGCAGACACAAGAGTGTTTTGGACATCCCCTTTAGAGCTGGACCTGGGAAGCAGAAGGGTTCTGGCATTCCCCAGACCCACCCATAGTGTCCTGTCCCCATGTCCCCATGTCCCCACAGACCTGCCAGCGACCCGATCACACCCTCCCAGTTTTAGCCTGAAGCTGTCACTCAGTAGAACAACTCCCTCTCTTTTTCCAGCTCTCATCAGCAAAGGGAGCTGATTGTAGGAAGGCGTCCTAGGGTGA